>CAJUYG010002110.1:10403-39718 GCA_910591675.1 Galerucella calmariensis
AAAATTATCTTCATCAAAGATAGTTTGCACAAAGTACGGAAGCACAATAGTTATTTGTATACTAAGGCCGCAAAATGCTTTTTCGCGTTCCGAGAGAGAGATTATCGCCGAGGCCGCTCCGACCGAGGCACGATAATCTCGAGGTCGTGAAAACATTTCGCGGCCATAGTATACACAATATTTTTCGTGCAACCGTGAAAATTACATAATTTCAATAAACATTATGTCTCTTTAGAAAAGACAGTTAGTTTTTGGTTCGAAATACATTGTTATTGTCATATTTCAGAAATGTCAAATGCTGTAGTGGCGTTCAGTTTGCCGGCAGTCACTATGGGAACGGCCGTAAAAATTTTTGTCGGCCGTCACTCTGGGTAACGGCCGCAAAATATCACTTACGGCCTCTGTTACGGCTGCAAAATGCTTGTTTTGCGTCCGGTTGCACGAAAAAACAGTAATTGCTAAAAAAAAAAATTATTATAAAATTATCTTCATCAAAGATATATATGCAAAACAATTAATTTTTTTAAATCAACATATTACTTAATACATTATCACTCATTGAGTACCTGACAGTTTTGTTCATGGTACCAATTTTCATGATTGTTGAAGTAGAATATTCAAATGATTATTTGAATAGATGAGGCTTTTACTTGATGTAGATCCATAGTAAATTATGAAATCAAACAATTTTATTTTGTTAAATCTACATTATATTTAAACTTAAAGTTGTGACGCGTTTCGCTAACACAGTAGCTTTTTCAAACGAATGGAGGTATAATGAGAAACTTTCAATTTATACAGTGCCTTAATACTAAATTATACGGATATTTAACAATAAAATTATAATCTATTTACAAGGGAATAAAATGAGTTTGTCTAAATATGGGATTAACTGAAGTATTTAACAAGTTTACCTGAAAACTCATTCACAACCATCCTACAGGAATCTTTCTAGGTAAAAAGGTTTAATAATGAAGAATTGTTAATATCAAGTTGGTCGTTAAGAGGATTATCTGAATATTTGTTTTTATTTATCTCTAGGGCTTCTAAAAGATTTAATTTGTAGGATTTAGTTTCTATATGCAAAATTTCAAAATTTGAATCGAAAGAGCAAACCAACACTCTTTCGATTCAAATTTTGAAATTATGCATATATAGAACCTAAATCCTTCAAAGTAAATCATTATACCTCCATTCGTTTGAAAAAGCTACTGTGTTAGCGAAACGCGTCACAACTTTAAGTTTAAATATAATGTAGATTTAACAAAATAAAATTGTTTGATTTCATAATAAATGATTATTTATTAATGGAACCTAAAAAATTTAAATATTTAAATGTTGTGTATTACTGAATAATTGTCCTTACTTGTTTTTGACTGCAATTTCCCTTCGCATACAGAGCATTTTTTGGCACACGTGATGACATTGCTTCGATTAATTTATAAACAACATCTATAAATTTTTGTGTTGGTTTAGAATATTTCAATTTATCGCAAACAGGTTCATAATGGGCCATTGCAACTGATACTTCATGACCAAATACCTAAAATGAAGTGAATAAAAATATTTTAATAAAGCAAACAAATCTAGATGTAAAATTGATGTAAAATTGATATGGTCTCTAGTGTAATGATTTAATACAAATGAATTAATAAACTTGCAAAAAATGCATACTTGTGTTGCAAGAGGCACATTCATTGTTTGAAAGACTTTAGGTTTTAAATGGGCAGGTGTCAATTTATAGGCAATTTTCATATTTGGCTGACGATAATTCCCCTCTTCTAAGAGAGCTTCCCAATGGCTCTTTTGGACTATTCCATAAGGGGTCTGTAATATTAATAACAGTATTTTTAGTAATCTTCAGTGCTTTACTGAATATATTATTATCTTTCATAATACCTGAAATTCGTGTAATTTGTCATCTAAAGTAGATGTTCGGAAACATTTTAACAAATGATTAAAGTCCGAAATCATCCATAATCGTCGTGAGCTATCATAAGGATTTTCACAGCTGATGTTTTTCTCGTCTATACCGAAAATTTTCCAAACCCCTCTATTCCATGAAGCACCATCCATAACCACAGCATCAATAAAGATTCCACTATTTACCATGAGTACAATACACTCTAAAATAAGCTTATGAAGCGGTTCGCTTTTGCAAGCATTCTTAGACAGGAAGCAACCTAAAGCTTGAACCCATCTACCTCTGAAAGGTACAAACTGAAAAACTAAAGCATGATCTGCTGTCTTACTTTTCAAGTCTTCCGGGGTGTGCTGTCCAAGATCAACAAAACCACTAAATCTCATAGAAATGCTGATCAAAATGAATGCCTTCACTTAGTTTCATTTCGTCGACCAAAATGACTCCGTGTTTTTCTCCTGGTGCCATTGCTTCACATCTGTCTTTTAGACTGTAAAAAGTAGTCGGTTGAAACCCGTAAGCAGAGCAGCTGATTTTTTGGATGGACCTACTCAATGTTTCTAAACATGGAAGAGGTAAAATATTTCTATTATGCAAAAATTGATAAGTATTTCGGTTTTTTAAACGTATCAACATGCATTCATAAATCCATTCTAATGTGTATCGCCGTCCTTTTGAGTTATTTTTCTTTGCAGCTTCAAAGCAAGAATTTACGACGGTTTGATATTCTTGTGGTAAATTATCAATAGCTTCTTGTAGAACAGCTTGTGATTTTTGAGCACACTTAGACCTGGCCTTAAAAATTTTTTCTTTTAGCCGACATTTCTGTAAAGATAACACATCGTGGTATTAATTAATAACAAAAACATTAAATAAATTGTGCCATATTCCACATTTCAACATTTCTTTCTGTAGTATCAACATTCTGCTTTTTTATATTTAAAATTTAAACAATAACTCTAAACAGATTGAGAATCATCGAAAATTCATGACTTTTTCAATGTCCGTAAATTTTTTGAGACCAAGCGTACTTTTATATGACCCTCACCATATGTAATCGGTTAATATTAGAATAATGACTAGAGTTTTCATTAGGGTAACCACCATCCACAGTGAAGTTTAGCTAAAAGTTTTTTAAAATATAACGAAAGTTCTGGAGAAGACTTCAATAAAAATTGGTTGATTAAAAGAGATAAATACAATTTTTGAAAGAAAGTATCGTGCTACAATACCATATTACCCCGAAGATAAATTCTTGCCATTTTTTAAAGCTTAGACGTTTTCAATAAAATGAAAATTACAAAAAATTCAGCATGCGATAAAATAATCACAATTGGCATTGAAGTTTGTATAGATAATGACTGCAACCTTTGAAATGCTGTTCAAAGTTAAACAAAAAATATTGTTTCTTATTCAACTTGCCATTCCTTTAAGACGTTTGTTTTGTTTTACAAGGTTGTAAGCACGCCGTTTTCGAGCAGTTTCTTTATCTAAAATAATTAAAGGCGATTTACGGCTTAGTAAGCATCCGTAAAATTTGACATGCTTTACATCTTGGATTTCTCTGATTTCTTTGGTAAGCATCATTACCTATAATCACACCTTTACACAATTTTGAGTACCTAAAAATTAATGTAATTTTGTTAAAAGTTATAGATGTGTTAAACTTCAATTTTGAGCTCTTTTGTTTTATATATAAAAGAAAGTATTCTAACTTACTTGTTACTGTCTACTTGAGTACCAACGCATAATGGCCATCTTTCTACAGATTTCAAGATCTCGCAATGATTTTTGAAAGAATCAATTTTTACGTCGAGAAGCAATTCTTCATGATTAGAAAAAATAACCTGTAATTAAGCTGCTATTAATGACAATGACAAAAAAATATTAATTTATTTATCTTTGATCAAGTACATTAATCAATACTTACGGTAATTGATAAATCCTTGTTTACACGTATATGATTTTTCTTTTGCATCGTTGATAAATCTATTCGCAAAAATTCTACTCCTTCTGGTTTCTCTACATGCATCCAAAACGGGGGTAGCCTTGGATATTGTTGGATATCTGTAAAACTCTCTATTGGTTGTATAGTTGTTACTTTTTCCATGTGATTATATAAATTATCATGTGATTGTTGACTCAACGGACATTCTTCAAAGTATTGTTCCATTTGTTCATTGTGATTAGTAGCATTATTTGCAATATACTGATGATCTAATAACTCAGGTTGTTCAATGATGCTTTCCATAATACAATCCTGTTCGTCTTCACAGTGATTCTGACATGAATTTGATTTTTGTGGTTTATCAATTATGCTTGCTTGGTGCTTACATGCTTGTATAGGGGCAAATTGATGCTCGATTGTTGGCAAAGCTTCATCTTTTAGCGATTTTTTCACTAGTGGCGAAATCTTGAGCTCTCCGTTAATGATAAACTTGTCGTACCATTTTATATAATCTTCTTTAAAATGAAGATGGCAAATAATATTAGTAGCTTTTAATTTCATACCCAAACATCTTTGCCACTTGTCTAATCTTGCCGGTGTCTGTTAATATAAAACTATACAATATAAAAATATAAATGTGTTAATTGAACATTGAAAAAGTATTAAATCCTGATTAAGAAATCTAATTTAAAAAAATTAATAACAATTTGAAATAATTCAAAATTATTCAAGTTCGATACTCTGTAAATACTTATACACTTTCGTGGATTGAATAATTTGAAATTGGATTTCTCAATCAGTGAATCGTAAATTAAATAAATAATTCCAAATAAATTATTTAACATACAGCAGGTCGGAAAAAAGACAGAAGCTGAAGTGAACCATTCTTTGTAGTTTTTGGTTTACGTCCACTTGGACAACTTTCCACAGCACAAGTTTTTCCCATTATTGTTCAATTACTTTATACCTAAAGTTTTATAACTATCAATTACCACAATAAAATCACTAATAATTATTTTAAAAAATTCACATCCAATAATCACGGTTTCTCGCAGCAGTTACTTGGTTATATTTACCATAGAATAATACTTTATATATTTACTAAATTATTTTGGACTACCTACGTAAATAGTTGAAGTTTTGTATACGGGTATTTTACTGACTACTCTTGAAGTCTTGAAAAATATTTAAACTCGGCACACTTCACTCCGTCTACAATAGCTATCTTCATATTAGAGTTTTTCGTACGCCAGCGCTACTCTGGCAGATAATTGAAGCTTTATTGTCAGTATACAGCTGGACACTTTTTCAACTCTCCCCCCATACAAGACGGTTCTCCTTACTTCTACCCTCCATAGTCACTTCGTATATTGTTATCAATACGCAAAGCTTGTCATTTATTGACGTTTGTAGAAAAGACAATTTTTCAGTTGGGTAACGCTAACGCTCAGTTTTTATGCTGGTCTTTATTTCCTATTATTATATATATATATTACTCAAATTTGAACTAAGCATATGATAAATGGCATAGGACCTTTGGCACCGATTATCCTTAAGACCATAATCACACTTAAAATTTGAGTGAAATTTCGTTCACGCTGTACCACCCTAAGCAAAGTGGCTGATACCATTTGAGAAAACCCCAATTTTTGGAAAAGAAGATCTTGTCAAGACTTAACGGCATTCGTTTGATATTGAATGGTGTATGGTTATGATGAGTACTTTTTCTTTGAGGCTCACTTGAGCAAGGGAAGCTCATATAACTACTGGTTCAAATATGAGCAGAGAAAGACGATCTTGTGGAATAAATTTCACAATGCTCGAAATAGTTATTTTCTTAACAAGTGCGGAAAGTGATACTTTTTCGCACCCTACTGCAGATGGCCGAACGACGCTCTAGCGGATTTCGTCCAGCAATCGCGTGCGGAAAAGTCACTTCACGCACTAGGTAGGTAAACTAATTTTTCTACTAGCATGCGAAAAGAAAACCCGAAAGATAACACGAAGAAACATTCACTATTGAATACATATCAACAAATTAATTATTATTTGACATTCATTTGATAGGTTCATACCAGAGTCATTGAAAAAATCAATAAATATTTCAATTTTTCAGCCATTTGGTAAACTACAATCATACACATATGTATTTAAAATATTCGAATGTCAGTATACTTCCCCAAAACTTGGCAGATTCACTTTCCGCACTAGTGCTAAAAAGTGACTGATGCTAGTAGAAAATAGTAGTTTTCCCACATCCACTATGCAAAACACGCTTTAATACACAAATTTTTATAAGCAAAGCAGGCCTTTTCTTAATTCTTTTGATAACCGTTGGAAAAGTAATGCGAAAAGTACACGCTATGGCACTTTTCCCCACCGAAATGTCAAACAAACCTGTCAACTTTTTTTTTTGACAATTCAACCTAATAGTGAATCTCTTATTTGTGTACAATTTTTGAATTAAAATCAAAAGTTAGTGAACTATTTATTTGATTATTCATTTGGATTGATTAATTATAAAAACAATTTTCGGAATTTTACGTGCGCGTAATGCGATAGATAATGTTAATGCCGAACTAATACAGGAGTGCGTGATGAGTGACTTGAGAATGCTTATTCGGGAAAAAGTTCGCAACAACTGGCAACAAATCTGGCAGCGATCGCAAGACAAACTTCGCGAAGTTAAGTGACAGTGACATTGTGGAAGCAACCAATCACTACGCGCAAAGTACAAGTGATTCTTACTAGACTTAGGATAGGGCATTGCAAATTTACTCATTCTTATCTTTTCAATAAAGACAGTGTTCCCCTTTGTAATGTATGTCAAGAACATTTAACAGTGAAACATGTCCTGATTAATTGCAACAAGTATGACACACACCGGCTGAAACATAGGCTACCTACAGATTTAAACTTACTCTTAGGTGAAAACTGCCCAGTTGAAAAGCTGATGGGGTTCTTAAGGGACATTATTCTACTGAACAAAATTCAATATTGTACATTGTTATACACCGCTAATCACCTTGAGTGGAAGCGGATAGCGGATTAGTTTGAATGAAAAAAAAAAATCGGAATTATGAACTAAACACAAACACTAACTTCTGCGCTCGTGGGAAAAGTGACGCTTTGCGCACTAGTTGTACAAACTACTATTACCCAACTAGTGCTGAAGGAGATACTTTTCCGCACGCAATTCAATAAAGCAATCGCGTGCGGAGAAGTCACTTTACGCACGTGTTAGGTACACTATTTTTCCTATTATCACACGGAAAAAGCCCAAACATTGACTAAAGAGACATTTATTATTAAATACATATCAACAAATTAATTTGCATTTAACATCCATTCGATTTGGCTTATACCAGGGCCATTGAAAAATAATTGGAAAAAATGTTCCTTTTTATAAAAAATTATAGCAGAATTCTGATGAATTTCTTAATTTTCAAGTCATTCGGTGAACTACAACCATACAAATACATATTTTAAATATTCAAATGTTGGCATACTCCCCAAAACTCAACAAATTTACTTTCCGCACTCTCTCCACACTAAAAAGAGTGCGGAAAAGAATCTCTCCGCAGGCTAGTAGAAAATAGTTATTTTCCTAACAAGTGCGGAAAGTGATACTTTTCCGCACGCGACTGCAGTTGACCCGAACGACGCGGAGCGGAGCTCGGGGAGTTCGGGCAAAGGGTCAAGGACGAGAAAAACACTTAACGCATGAGTTAGGAACATCATTTTCAGAAAATTATTTCATTTCGACATACATATACAAAGCTTCAACTAAAAACTACTTATTATTATGAATATTAATATTAAAACACAATTTGTTGCGTTCTGTAAATTAGGTACTTGTAATTGCCAGTCCAGTCCAGTCCAGTCCAGTGGAGTTATTTGCTGTTAACTGGTAAATAGAAAACGTCGATGAGGATAGTATCGGTTGCAGGTCGCATAAAGATGACGATCACGGTGACGGCAACGGTTTTAAGGCGCTGGTTTCTCTGAACAGACGTTAACCGCGGCCGGCGACATTTAGACGTTGCGGCTCGCGTTCACACGTCATCGGTAGCGGTTCAGTGGTTTCTGTAGAATCAGTTCAATGGGAGGTATCGATTGATGCTGACGTCTTTTGAGAACTAATTGGACTACAACAATGAACACAATGATGATAACAATGTTACTTGAAAAAGAGGAAGATGATGAATTAATAATGTTATCATTGAAAAAAGGAGAAAGACGAAAAATATGTTAAAAATCGAAAAAATGAAGGAGTATTTCGCAGCTTGATTTACACCTAAGCATACGAATTTTATGAACACATTAAAAAAATTAGAAATTCGTAATTTTACCTACTAATCATAAGAACATCCTAGTTATGCTTCAATGTATCCAACAAAATTGTGAGCAGCTTCATTCGTCATTCTAAATCTAAGAAAAGACGTTCTAGGTTCGAATGTATTGAAATATTCATTCCTTATATAAATAATTGTCTGGGTATGTCGAGATCAATTATATCAATGATTTCCAAATCGTCATCATCTTCTAGCATTTCCATTTTGACAGGATAAATCACGAATACAAAGATAATGTCGTGGAAGGTAATTACCCTCTCGAATTTTATCGCTACGCCTTGGAACACAGCTCATTAGTAGCCTTTCAGCCATTTTGATTTAAAATTTTTAAAAACTAGCAAACACCGATATCATTGTTCACCAAACAGTTAGGACAGCACTAAGACAACTGAGAGATCCATCAGGGGTGCGATTTTCGAGTTCACACGGATATTATGCGTGTATAATCGTATGGCCTTGTCACTTGTGACATTTGAGAATCAAAGGATATACCTAATATATCTAATAGCTCTATGCAAAGAATATACCAACTACTGTATCAAGTGTGGTAAGCCCAAACTGGCTTTTGATATTACTTATTTAGCATTTCTCCTTTATTATTGTTTGTTGTTAAAAAATGGGAAATTCAAGTTCCAGTGCTTCTTTTAATAAAAAAATGTGGCAATATTCCGGAGGAACAATATGGGAGCTCATAGATTTTCTCGATAAGCACCCCTTTCTGAATATTCCTCAAAAGGATCAATAAATGGGTTGAATATCCTAGGAGGTCTATCTGCTAGCTATTCCGCTTCTTGTATAGCGTTAATGAAGTTTCAATGAATTAAATCATCAAAACCTGCCATATTATAATATCAATTATTATTCAAATCAATGACATACCAAACACAAATATTTTCAATGTAAATTTACACTTTCCGTACACGAAAACATTTGTTCAAATGGAATAAGCCCACTCGAAGCAAGCCATACGAAGATGTTCGTAAACGATTACCGTTTGAGCATGTCGAAAATTAGGTTAATTAAATTGCATACGAAAACGGCCATTTTTCGTATACGATTTACTCCCGAATGGTTTAGAAAATCGCACCCCTGATCCGAGATAAAGGCTGGAGACACAGAACATACATAGACATACATAGAAAAAAGTATGGTTCACAATGCCATTTAACGGAATATCCCAAAAAACTTAGGACTAAATCTGCAATTATTATAGCAGTGCACACCTAATGCTTAAATCTAAACTGTCATGAGTTCCGAACTCCGAACTTAGAACGAGGCCACAAAACAGTCTAACCTATAGGAGTGAAAGTTTATAAGATGACCTTGGATACAAAAATGATTTTTCAAACCCATCCACCTGAAGCGCTAATTGCAATTGAGTTGTCGAAACAGGCCTGGCAGCTAAGGCATTTAGCACGAAAAGAAGAAAAGATTTTAAAATTAAAGCTGTCATATAGTTGTCACCATTGTCTTTTATAGATTGTTTCCTTTTGCCGTTTGCTGCTGTTGTTTGTGCTTTAATTAGGTACTGTGAGTCTTATCAAGTGTGATAATTCATAATATTTATAATGGTTGGTGTGAAGTGTTGCGTTCCTGGGTGTACAGACATTACATTAAAACGACATAGGTTTCCCAAACATGACCCTTTGTTGTTGAATGAATGGATTGCCTTCATTCGCAATCCAAAACTGAAGGAATAAAGCGCTGAACAGATTTATAAATCCTACAAAGTTTGCAGGAGATATTCTGAACCACAATATATTGTTATTGGGACGCAAAGCTGTTCCCACAATCCTTTCAGGATTGATCAAAAAGTGATGGGAAATACGTAATATTATCACTCTCAGACATTACTCAGCGCGTGGTAAAATGTAAATTGCAGTTAGGAATTCCTAAATTCGTTTCAGGTATTACCTGACTAGGAAATGGTTAGTGAAATCGGGCATTAGTCATTCAAAAAACAAACTTAAAAAAAGTCTATGAAATAGTTCTGAACCCATCCACTGAGATCGCTGGAATTCTTCTTCCCTCAGTCTGTTTTTCGGCCTCAGCTGCCTTGCCTATTTCGATAACTCAATTGCAACTAGCGCTTCAGGTGGATGGGTTTGACACCTCATTTTTTCATTCTAGGTAATCTTATTGGACTTTCACTTCTATAGGTTAGACTGTTTTGTGAACGCGGCGTTGAGGATGCCACTCAGTGGATTTAAGTGACAATTAACGATTATTTATTTCGTGTTGTCTTATTGACCGCCGATGCGGAGTATATGGTTATAGCAGAAGCCGCTTGGGAAGCTGTATATTTTAAAAGTTTAATCAATGAGATTAATAATAATTGTGGACAACTCTATATGTTTCAAGATGAATCTGTTATGTTATATTATAGCGACAATCAATCTGCTTAGAAAATAGCAATAAGCTGTCACAATCGTACAAAGCATATCGATGTTAGGTATCACTATATTAAAGGGGTTATGATTGCAAACATTTGTACTAAATTTTCACCAGTTCATAAACATATTGTGTAGGTACACAATGATTGGGTTTGTTGACACATGTTATTCAGACTGAAATTAACAAGCTCTGAAATAGTTATTTATGTATTAAGAGTGAAAAGTGAGGAATTATTGTTCGAAAGCAAGGATTAACGCGCGACGCGAAGCAGAACGCGTTAATTGCTTGAGGAAAATAATTCCACTTTAAGCTCGCAATATATATAACATTTTTTCTACAATCACTTGAATATACATTATAACTAATAAAATTGATAAATTCATACTTCTTATTTCAAGTACCTGTCAAATACTTTATAAAATTTTAAACCTATAATTATTATTGTCAATACTGTCAATATACTTCTTCTCATTCTACAATAAAAAAGGCCTCAGCTAGCAGGGCCATCCGGTCAGTATATGTAAAATATTCAAAACGTGGCACAAAAATTAAGCACAAAAACATAAAAAAATTAATACGGTAACATCGCAATCACACTAATTATTTATTTAAAACATTAAGAACTTAGCAAAACAGCGATTCATTAGATTTTAAAAGATTTTCAGAAGACAAGAACACTCCCTAGCCAGGCTGTTCTATGATGTCACTGTCACTACCACTGTCACTGTTAATACAATTATGTTTGTAGTATCGGTTGTTATGGGCAACGAGCGTTTTGCAATTTTTTACGCTCGGCTAGCTTAAAGTAACTCTACTCAAGAAACGTCAACTTTTCGTTGTAAATGGCAAGCGGAAAAGCTTTTCAATGTGATTGTAGAAAAAAATAAGAGATAATTATATCTGCTCGAAACATATCAACTAAAAGATGTCCATTATCATCCAACTGTGAAGAGCCTACATTTATTTGTAAACTTTGAATTATGATTTCAATGATTTCACGGTGACTATTTGGTTTCACATCACCGGTTTCCGAAGCCCAAAAAAGACAGACGAATGCTTAGGAAGTAGTTGAAATTTATCAATAACGAGATGCTTTTTAATTTGGATTGCTTATAACAATAAAAGAATATGTCGCTTGTATTTTGAAGATAAATACCTCTCGCTCGGAAATCGAATACTCTTTTGTGTCAAGAAAGTCAAACAAATCAGAAAATGGAAATAGGGCAAATGATGATAAAAAAAGTGATTACAGAAATAATAATTCCCAAAAATTGGACAGAATTGCGGAGATTCATCGGATTGATCAACTATGTAGCCAAATTATTCCAAACTCAGCTGAAGAAACATCAATTCTGATAAAATAAGTGTCCAAGAAAACGAATGTATCCAAAAAATTTAAAACGATTTACTTTTTACATTATTTTTTGTAAATTTACTCCTACACGACGAGAACAAAACCACATTAAAAGTTAAAAAATATGATTCTAACGATTTACCTCTGATAACAAACGATTTACCTCTGATAACAGTATTCAGAATGAGAAACAATTGAATTGAATATTCTGATACAGCTTCTGTTCTTAGTTCTAGTTTTAACTGTAATCATATTTCAATTGAAAGATGACGCATTTGTGGCTTAAATTACTACTGTGGTCGTGAGCACTCTATAGTACAGGCTACCCTAATAGAAGGAAAAATTTCGATATTTACCCAACAATGCCCGCCTCTAGTCTGGTGAAAAATTCCATCACTTCCAATGCCAAAAAAATATTTATTCAGTTAGAAATAAAAGTGGCGAATACATTTGATAAGTTCCGGAGATTGACAAAGGCATTTCTGTTTGGAAGACCTCATCATTCAGGGCCGGTTTATAAATTGCAATTTATCTGTGAGATAATTCTTGACTAACAGGCAGTATCGAAAGACGGGCTTATCGAAAACAGGAGAACTCGTATATAACAGTTTAAGGGCTGGTTTATCAATAACAGTTTTTCTCCACTACCAAATAATACCGCACAAATTATTTTCACACATAAATATAAATTCTTCACACCAGTGAATGATAAGAAAAAATACACTCTCATTAGCCAATTGAATTCTATTATTATCAGAATTCACGCTTAAATCAATTGAAATGAATAAATCAAATCGTCCCTTTCAGAACGTAAAATCCCTAATAACGCAAATCGCTTCTGACAGCGCGTCGTTGAAACGTCAAAGTAATAGGGAACTTGCCTTTTTTTATTTTACTAAAATGTGTGTTTATATATGAAAACACATTATACCAAATATTAGCCCTTAAATCGCAATACTTATTTCACAATAAATAATTAAAGTTGGAATCGCCACCGGGTATATTCAAACGAAGCAAAATGCGCGGCAGCGGCTGTGACGTCACACCGCACCTCGCGCATCGGTAACCGCAGAAAGCACCCGGCCGGCACGAGTTTAACAGCCATTTGAAGCATTTCTTATTGATTTTTTATCGAATAGCATATCGAATAGCGTCAGTTTCTCAGTTTTTAAGTGTTTAATGATCATTTTTTGTATTTATTATGGAAAAAACTTCGTATAAATACTGTATCGTTCCTTTGTGTACGAGTACAACTGTGAAAAATCCAGATAAAATTTTCATTCGCTTACCTGAAGATAAAAAGCGACGAATAAAATGGCTAAAAGCATGCAGAAGAGGTGTAGGGGATTTTTCTACGAAGAGCAAAGACATTCACGTTTGTGAAGATCATTTCAATGTAAGTATAAAATACCTAATATAAATAATTAGGGTTCGGTAAACTTGTTACTTCACCAGTAAAGCCTGCAATCTTCTATTACCACATAAGTACTTAAATATAAAAAAATATCTACTAATTTTATTTAGATATCGAGGTCCCACCTATTTAGTTAAAAATATTACTTAGGGACCCATAATTTTATACTTAATAAATATTTGATTATGTATGTTATTTTTTTGTTTCAGATTGCCGAAGATATGGATAATTATGTCAAGCTTAAACTGATGGGTGGTAGAAAAATAATGAAATCTCATGTAGTGCCTCACATTTTTGATTGCCAACCAGACAGAAAAAGAACATTTTCAGTTCCTGCAAGAGCAGCAGCTGTTAAAAGGGTAAAGAGAAGACTTGTTGATGAAGCAGTAGCTTCCTGTTCTACCACATTACCAGGAATACTACAAACAATACTACAAAGGAATTTGTGCCTATGATCTGGGTGTTCGGAATTCATGTTCCTTAAAAAATTATAATATTAATTGTATTCATTTCACGTCGTCATTCACTTGATCGTGAGAGTGAGCGACGACTGTCATCAGTATGTTCGAATAGAAAAACGAGGGAGGTTTTGGAGAAAATTAAAAATGTCAGTGTGACAGATATAAAAATATTGTCAAGTAAAATTCTTTCCAAATCTCATTACGAGAAAATAATTCCTTTCTAGTTAATTTCTATTCCTACGACGTCATTTCAGTTACAGTGATAGTTTATAGTCATACACCATTTCCTGGTGAGTACAAAAACAGGCCAGGTTTTGGACTAATCACAAATTCTATAATTACTTAGTTGTTATTGAAATTTTAAGTGAGTGTTTTAATTTAAACTTTGTAAAGGCAAGTAGCCGGTAGATATTGCATGCTGTGGCCTTACAACCCACTGTTTGCAGTAGTAATAGATACTCTTTATTCCATAGAGTATTTTATTTCACCCTATTATTCATTTGGGCTTGATTAGAATAAAAGAACTTCACTACAGTCTACCGTCTTGGACAACAGTGCGTTTGTTCAAGGCGTCGCTGCGCATACTGGTAGAGCGTGGCTCCAAAGTGGGTTAATACATCAAATTACTCCAATGGGTATGTATATGATAATAAATGAGCACTGGTGCTTATAGAGATCATTGTAAAAAGTGTTCTAAATGCAAAAACACTATGGCAAGCCAAGATGAAAGGTAGATTTATGGGTAAGATATAATATAGTAATATTTATATCAGACACAATGTGTCAAAAAAATGCATGCGAGGTGACAAAAAAATAGAATGTCAAATTTTCTAAAAAATATGTTTTATACAAAAGTTGTTCGTCTTTATAAGGGAACAAAAAACCTAAGTAACATTTTTCCCTCAGACGCGAAATAAACTTTTTTGTATTTTTTTTGAAAATAACTGGCCGCCATTTTGAAGCCGCTCGACCGATTTGGCCAATTAACGAACTTGACCGAGATATTCACTCAAACTATTTTGTTTAAATTTTCGTTTCGATTCGTTTTCAAGAGCTTATATCTTCGAAACGGTTCTGGATAATAAAATGCGGTTTCCACAGTTAGGTTTGAAATTACCGTGAGTTTTGTTGTGACCCTTTTATATAAATGGCGTGCTTCCAGTTCAACCGCTAGAAAAGTGGCGTATTTTCAGAATACAGTAGATGTAATTTTTCAAATAGGACACCCTGTATATTCAAAAATTTTTTGAAAGACGCATATTTTTACTTTTTATCGGTACCTTGAAGTTTAAAATCAGTGCACAGAAAGCAAAGTTAGATAACTTTAACTGGGATACTGTAATGATTCAGATATGTTACTAATATATAATAATCAAGGAGGCGTTAAAATGTCACATCACCAAAATATTGCTATCATTGACAGAAAGTCACATTGTGTTAGGACCAGTTAGAACAAGGTGGTATTTTGAACCAAAATGTTTACTTCCTACAAGACGGGGCTCCACCCCATTGTTCCAGCATAGCAAGAGAATCTGTTAACCAACAATTGGATTGGTAGGACTGGTCCAATAAAATGCCCTCCAAATTCTCCAGACCTGACTGTTCCAGATTTTTTTGTATGAAGATTTGTGGAAGATAAAGTCTACAACCCGATGCCTGCTACTATTGAGGAATATTAAAAAATAACATACGGCAGGTTATGGAAAATATTCCTCTTGAAATGCTGACAGCAGATTTGACAACTTGGTTCGATTCCACAAATGTAAAGACCAAGAAGGAAGACAGATCGGTCATTTGTTTTAGAGTGCCCTAAAACATGTTCCTATTTGTTTTTCACAGTTCCCTTTATCTAATAAAGTTCCAACTTTATATCTAAATCATTACAGTATCCTAGTTAAAGTTATCTAACTTCGCTTTCTGTGCACCGATTTCAAATTTCAAAGTACCGTTATGAAGTAAGAATATGCGTCTTTCAAGAAATTGCTAAATATACAGGGTGTCCCATTTGAAAAATTACATCTACTGTACTACTGTACTACTGTCTCATTATATTCTGACTGTTTTTAAAAGCTTATATCTTCGAAACGGTTCTGGATAATAAGATGCGGTTTCCACAGTTAGGTTTATAATTACCGTAAGTTTTGTTGTGACACATTTATATAAATGGCCCACTTCCGGTTAACCTGCTAGAAAAGTGGCGTATTTTCAGAATACAGTAGATCTCATATTTTCAGTCGAAACCCTAACATTTATGAATGAAATTAATCTCGGGAGGCGTATATATGGAATGTTCACTATCGCTACACTGTTGTCCATTTTTTTCCCTATATGTATAGGGATATAAGTTACGTTCATAATTGCTCTTCACATTTTTATGAATAAATATGTTTTATAGCCTAGTGGTGGAAATGGTTGACTCTGGCGCGGACAATCGGAAGTTTTATCAGTCGTGGAGCAAGTATAGTCTTTTACTTGTGTAGAATGGCTATTATTCACTTGGATGATTCCAAAACTCACTCGCTGCGCTCGCACTTCATCTGCGTGAATAATAACCACCATTTTGCACTAGTTGAAAAATATACTATCATTCAGCAGTTAGGTATATGTCTGATAAAAGTTACTTGCAGATGAAGTTCCATTGGTTCCAGTTAGATTTTTGAGATATTTTTTATCCACTAGTTTATCAACTGTCAGATAAAGAATGTGGGTAGTAGTGATGGATGAATATAAGATTTGATTGGTTGTTTGCTTTATCATAAATAATATCTTCATGGTTTTTACTTTATTTGTGGGGTTATTATATTTTTTGTTTCTCTCATATTTCAATAGCATGGATTTTGTGAATTACGTATTGGATAATGATGAGGACTACTGCAACTGTTGAAACTTCTTCCTATCTGCTTCCATGCCTCTACTTCAGCTTCAGCTCAGCTCCAGCTCACATCAACTTTATAAATAAAATAATCAATAAAGTGTGGCAATTGCCGCTACGCCAATGTCGTGGCTTCGCTGGTTGTTTTCACATCTTCAACTTCCCTTGCGGTAACGGCTCCTTGCCCTTCAGCATTATCCGTAATTTTGTTTTGAAGGATCTACAATCGATCTGTCCGAACTAAAAAAGCTTGCATTCCCTTGAAGTTTTTGTTGTTATATCTCTGAAAAGCTTGCGAAAAATAGAGTCACATAATAAGGGCTTCAAATATGTTGAAAGTTGTTAAAAGGTTTTAGATGTTATTTTTGTAATATGTACAATTCATTCTTTCTTCTCTCATTCTTATTTACATTCCCATTCCCTCATTCACCTCTTCCATCTCCTTAAGTTCTTTTATGTCGGTTTAAAATTTATAGGTAGTTTACATGTTGTCAAACAGGATATTCCTGTGTTCAAAGTGATAATCACTCTTTGCTGGTAGGTTAGCGTGCAAGAGACCTTTAGCATTATGGCTCCTTGCGCGAGATTTTGTTGTGATCGTTTTTCAATATTAATCTCCGTTTTATCAAATGAAAAAGTCCTAAAATTCCTGTTCTATGGTAAATATGTACTATCTACTAGTTATCTGACTTATCTGACAATTGCAATTGAAAGATATGAAATGGTGTACCATATTATAATTTTGTATTATACCAATATACTAAATTAATGTATTCATTATATAATGTATATGTTTTTGATTGAATACACTTTTTGCACTTTTGAATGGATTGCGTGAAATGATGAACGATCTGGTACACTTTCACTTTCTTTGTATAATTGTTCTTATACAATAAATAAATCATTAAATTAGAATACATGCTTTTTCGGCTCAAAATTATACCGGCTTTCTTATCTGTTATCTTTTTTAACGGCCAACACATTCCCAAATGCGCCGTTGCCAAATCAAGCCAAAAATACGAAATAATATGCTTTCCGAACATGGCCCCTGCCTTGAAAGAGGGCGGCTTTCAAAACAATAATAAACAGAAGGAAAGCATTCAAATGTGAAACAATGTATAAAATAAGAATGTAAAACAAGGTATAAAATTGGAATGTGAAACAATACATAAAATTGAAGCGTTACAAGTGAATTGCGATTTTCAAACAACTAAAAAGTTCAGATTGCAAAGTGAAACAAACAGAAGTCTATCTTTTTCAAACTATCTCTGAATCTTCGCCCAGCGGTAACGGGCAAATCTTGGGTCTTTTCACAAGACCATGTTCAATCAAAATTACGGCTACTCTGCTTATACCGTCGGGTCCCTTGATATCATCTTGAATTCTCCCAAGCTTCCACTTCATAGGTAGAAGATTGTCGTCTTTAATTAAAACTAATGCTCCTTTCTGCAATGAATCATAGTGCTGCTTCCACTTAGTCCGAGCCTGTAATTCGCCGACATATTCTTTACTCCAGCGGCTCCACAAATGCTGTTCAAGTTGAGACAAGTGTTGAAACAAAGTTAGTCGATTTTTGGGCACATCGGACAGATTAGGCTCCGGAATCATGCTGCTAGTTCGGCCAATTAAAAAATGTGAGGGGGTAAGTGGAGCAAAATCGTGAGGGGAATCGGAAAGAGGAGAAAGTGGTCTAGAGTTCAAAATGGCCCCGACTTGTGTCAACAATGAAGACAATTGCTCGAAAGGTAATGATACCCCCTTAGTGACGCGATGGTATTTGACACTTTTAACCCCAGCTTCCCACAAACCGCCGAAATGTGGTGCATACGGATGGTTAAACCTCCAGTTTATGCTATCTTTCTGACAACGTTCGGAAATCTCATCTTCGTGCTGAGATAAGAATATACCTAATTCGCGAAGCTCATTTCCCGCCGCGATAAAGTTGGAACCATTGTCGCTTAGTATTTGGGAAGGAGTTCCCCTCCTAGCAACAAAACGCTTTAGTGCCAATAAAAAATATTCCTCACTTCAGTCACTGACCAACTCATTGTGAATTGCTTTCGTAGCGGCGCAAATGAACAAACAAATATACGCCTTAAAGATTTTGCATCCGCGACCGGGTCTATCTTTTATCAACAATGCGCCTGCGTAATCCACACCAGTTGTATCAAAGGGTTGACGCGAATTTAAACGATCTCAAGGCAAAGCGGCCATAATAGGTTTAGTTACTTTAGGATTGAATCGAAAGCATGAAAGACACTTTCTTGCAACTGATTTGGTTAATAGTCGACCACCGATGGGCCAAAAAGTTTCGAGAATTGTGGCAAGCATCAGCTGTGGCCCTGCGTGTAACAAATTAATATGCGCTTGATTAGCAATTAGCATCATTAAATGAGATTTTGAGTGTAAAATTAAAGGATGTTTTTTCTCGAATGCAAATTTTGAATTGTTTAATCTACCACCGACACTTAAAAAACCTGCTTCATCGACAAATGGGTTCAAACTTAAAATGCGACTGTTTAACTGCTTTTCGGAATACAAATCACTAATATTCGCATTAAAAAATATATACTGTTAAATTTTTATAAGAACCTTGAAGGCTTGATCGATATCCGGAATAATAATATAATTTGTTTTAAGACGTAAGCTTTCGTTATTTTCTTTGCAATTATTAATAAATCTTAGAATCCACGCTGTCACCCGTTTCAATTTACTGCTGCGTTACTGCTGCGAAGGATACGTATTCATTTCCTTTTTTTAAATCAGGTAATTTTTGGTTCGGTATTTCTTTTTTAGGCCATGAATTTTCGTTTTTCATAAGCCAAGACGGCCCATGCCACCACAAATCGTTAGACAATAGTGGAGAGGGCATACATCCTCTTGATACAATATCTGCGGGATTTTGATTGGAACTGACATGCCTCCACGAGTCCGAACAAGTTAAGTTTTGGATTTCAGATACGCGATTGCTGACAAAAGTTTTGAATTCGTTTGGAGGTGACTTCAGCCACCCCAATACGATTGTAGAGTCCGACCAAAAAATACAACGGACTGGGTTGATCCTTGAAGACGTTCTCACCTTTTTAGATAATCTTGCCAATAATAGCGCAGAGGAGAGTTCAAGTCTAGGGATGGATATTGTTTTCAATGGGGCCACTTTAGATTTCGCGCACAATAACTGTGTAAAAATAGGAACTTCTGCATTTACTGACCTTACGTAAATGCTTGCGCCGTATGCTGTTTCTGATGCATCTGCAAATCCATGGATTCTATTTGCACTGCGTTTTCACAAACAACATGTCTAGGGAGTCGAAGTTCATTTAAAAGAAGAAGTTGTGTTCTGAGTTCTCGATACGAAGTAGGTATGCACGTGAGTAGGGACAGATTCGTCCCAAGACAACTTTTCTAACCAGAGTTTTTGTAATAATAATTTAGCTAAAATTACACATGGTGATAGAAGACCTAACGGATCGAAGATTTGAGCGACCTTAAAAGTATTAACCTTTTAGTTACTTTAGAACGGCTTCAATTATTGTCATCAATTTTATAGGTCAATTGATCTGTGCTGGGGCTCCAAGTCACTCCTAGCGTTTTGGCATTTTCATTTTCTCCAAAATCTATGAAGAGAGCTTCTTCATTATCGGATTCAACGTTTTTTGGCACGTCGGTGTTGTTGGAATAGAACTTTCTTAGCTCAAAACAACCTTGTTTTAAAATATCTGCGACTCCTCTGCATATGTAGGCTGCTTCCTCAATGGTATCTGCTCCGCTTAGAAGATCATCCACGTAAAAATCTGATCTTATTATGTTCGCCAGAATAGGATGCTCCAGTTCATTATCAGCTGTTAGCTCAAAAAGACATCTGATAGCCAAATAAGATGCTGCCGCAGTGCCGTACGTAACAGTTTTCAACTCAAATGCACTTATTGGATCGCTTGAATTAACTCGTCACAAAATGAGCTGTAAGCTTCTTTGCTCTGGAGTTATCAACACTTGCCGATACATTTTTGCAATATCGGCGGAAAAAACATATTTATACTGTCTGAAACGGAGCAAAATGGAGAACAAATCCTGTTGCAACGTTGGTCCGATGTATTGTAAATTGTTTAATGAGTAGCCCGAAGAAGTAGGGCAAGAAGCGTCGAAGACGACACGAATTTTTGAAGTGAGGATATCTTGTCGAAGAACGCCGCGATGGGGCATATAATACGATACATTCGCGTTGTTTAAGTTTTCTATCTTTTGCATATGTCCTAAATGCAAGTATTCATCTATAAACTCGGTATATAAGTTTTTAAGCTCTGGTTTAGAGTTTAGTTCACGCTCTAGGTTTAAAAATCAATAGTAAGCGATTTCGTAAGAATCCCCTAGCTTTTCAACATTTTCTTTCAGTTGCAAGGTTACTACAAATCTTCCATCGGGATAGCGCTTCAAGTGTTCAACGAAATGTTTTTCGCATTTAGATTCGTCCACCGTATAGACCTGATTTGAGTCGGCTTCTTCAATTTCCCAAAACCGGCTCAGCGTTTTATTTATATTGATTTCGTCACTTTTTAACATTAAATTACACGATACGTTATTCGTTTTCTGACCGATTGGTCCGGATACTACCCAACCAAATCTAGTTTTTTGCAATGAAGGCTTATTAGGACCTAGCGAAATTTGCCCGACAAAAATGAAGTTCCAGAATACATCTGACCCAATAATCATTTGGAGCTTTTCTGGTTTGAAAAATGACGGATCAGCTAATTTTGAATGACTGGGTATTTGTAGCTCCGACAGATTAACATCAGCCGCTTGCAGACCCTGAGATATTATGTCTATTAAGAAAAACTTGTATGTGAATTTAAATGGACTGTGCATCGCTTGAACCCTTAATTCGCATTTAGCAGAAATATTGGTCGAGATACCATTTATGCCTCTTACGATTATGTTTGTCGGTATGTTTTCTAATTTAAGGCGAGTGAATAATTCTTTTGAGATAAAACTAGACTGGGCGCCTGAGTCAAGCAGTGCCCTCACTGTATGAGATTTATTACTTTCATCTGAGATTTCAACGAGTACAGTAGACAGAAAAACTTGCTCTACGGAGCTATACGCTGAAAGAGCTACCTCTGTTGGATGTGCTGGCGCGATTTCCACGGGTATCGAGGTTTTTGAAGAAATATTATTAGGTTGCATATTAGCGTTATGTGGAGTACGATATTCTAAATGTAAAAGAGTGATTTGTGCAATTACCACGGCGACAAAATTTACTATAATGCCCTGGTTTTCAGCAATTAATGCATAATCTGATATTTTTGACCTGATCGATACGGTCTTTAATGCTTAACGCTTAAAAATCATTACAATTCTGAATATATTGGTCTTTTTTACAAAATGTGCATTTCGAAACCTTTTGTTCGCCCCCTGTAACAATAAATCCGCGAGTATTATTATTCGCAATTTTTCTTTTATCAGGATAAGTTTCAGATACTACTTCTAGGAGATTAGCACGTGATTTTAAGAATTGTTTGAAATTTTCAAATGTGGGAGGTTTTAGATTTTCTTTAAAACCTTCCCATTCGCGAAGGGTAACTGAATCTAGTTTAGTGGAAGTTAAGTATATAAGTAATGTATCCCATTCGCCAATAGGTTGGTTCAATTGCTCAAGAGCCCACACATTTTTAGTTATAACGCCTAGTAATTTTCGAAGGGCAACAGCTGATTCCTTAGCCACTGGTTCACAATTAAATGAAGATTTTACGTGATTATGAATTAACAACTGGTCATTATCGGAAAAGTATCTTCCAAGCCACATCATAATTTGCGGTGGATATTTCAAGTCATTGTATTAATTCGGTCGCCGTACCCTCTAGGGACGCCCGTAAATAGTGAAATTTTTGTATAGTACTTATCGCATTATTATCATGAATAAGTGATTTGTAAGTGTCTCTAAATTCCAGCCATACCTGAAGTGAACCGTGAAATTTGGGTGAATTAATAGTTGGTAACTCAATTCCCGAGCCTTGATCAAAACTTTGAATTATGTTTTGCGTATGTGAATGATTGTCGGAATTAGAGAGATCTATCGTTTCGTAATCAGATATAATTTTTTTGGATGTCGATATTTGCGTGTAATAAGCCGTTTCAAATGTTTCCCTCTCAGTTGATTGAATTTCAAGTGCCTCGTCACTGTCAGTATCTAGTTCTATACGCGACTGCAATTCCTCAAATTCCGTTTTTAAATTATTCAAGTCTAACAGCCGTGCTTTAAGCTGTAATATTTCTAAATCCGATACGTCTTGCGGTGAATTTTCAATATATTTCTTGAATATTGTTAACTTAGATTTAATTATTCCCCTTTTCCTAATATCTGACATTATAATTAATTGCAATTAAGCTCAAATTAACACAAATCGAGACAATAAAACTCAAGACAACATACGATAGGCGCGTTTAAATGGAGACCGGAGTTATTCAACCCCCCACTATTAAAATGACAGATGTCGTATGCCCTAACCTTGAAATTATTATGCTTATGTTTTGTTCAATAAGTAACGAAATATTTAGAATATTATTGATTATCTATTATACGAATAAGTATTAATTTGAATATGACAAATAGATGTTCTGTATGTGACAAGATATTTGCTAGTAGTGGAAGCGTAAAACGTCATTTTAAGGAATTCCACGGTGTAATGAAACCTGTTGATAATAGTCCGAATCGGAAATGGGTGCCTTGTGAATATTGTAATAAGACGTTCTTTGATAAAAGTGCATTAAACAAACATTTAAAAACTGTTCACAAAGGAAAAAGTGAGGAAACCCAGGAAAAATCAATCAAAGTTCCCAATCCCATTAATAATACTAGATTACTAAACAAATGCCTAGACTGCTGTATAGAGTTTGGTAGCATAAAAGATTTGATTTGTCATTTGACCATTCTGCACAATTTTATAGAAGAGTGTTTAACAGAAAATTTCCCAAATTTAGAAGGTGAGGATACATATGCAGGGTAATTTTAAAGTCCTGCAATAAAAACTTGACTCACCTTGTATATATTTATTTATAGAATTTCACATGTGGTTGACACATATTGATGAAGAAAATAAATTGAAATATATGGGATGGGATAGGAGATAGCAATCAAAAATTAAATCGTGTGGATATTATAACAAGAATGGACATCCACAATATTAAAAGGTCATTTGAAATTGATATTACAGATGGTATTAGGCACACTAATTATGCTACCAGTGTATCACTCTGGGTACAGGAATGTGCTGCAGAGGAAATCACTCCTGTTTTATTTTATAAAGCTCAAGGAATGGATGATGAAAAATATCATTTGAAGCCATCAGATTTTTGCCTTATCCTAATGAATAAGTTACAAATGAAGGTTATTAAAATAAATGCACACAAATTTGTATCTCTTTTAACGGCCAACACATTCCCAAATGCGCCGTTGCCAAATCAATCCAAAAATACGAAATAATATGCTTTCCGAACAGTATATGTATTATGTATTTGTATGTAGTATAGTCAGTTTTTTTTTGTTGTGAACTTTTATATTTACATTTCACCTATTCATTAAATTATGTCGTTTTTTACATAAAATTGTTGAACTTTTCGAGACAATAAGACTTAACTCTCTCTCAGTCGATTGACTACTCTCTTACCTTGATGACACAGACAAAATATCTGCTTTTTTGGAAAGCTTCGCTAGGGTAGGGGATCTATGAAGGCGCGAGGATGCTGCCACAAAGAGAGTCCCGTCAGTACTAAAATTTCTAATCCAATGAGAGCCAGAATTAAAATTGTGACGCCATTAGTGGTAGTTGCAGATTTTTCCGCATATATCAGCGCTGACATCCTAACCTGACAACTGCAGATCAACTTTTTATGACGTGTATCGTGAGTTTGTCCAGTTTTCCTTTTTAAAAACTATTTTGCTCATTTGTGTGTGCGTTAAGTGTTCGTTGTTGGTTTTTATTGTTTATAGCGGGACTTTCACTTTAAGAGCGCTTTCAGACGAGACACTTATTTGTGGCCGGCTACTAGTGTCTGAAAAGAATCGCGCGGAGACGCATTCATCTGTGTCTCGTGTGAATGCGTCTATTTATATTGATGTATTTTTAGCAACGCGATTATTTTCAGACACTAGTAGCCGGCCACCAAGTGTCTCGTCTGAAAGCGCTCCTAGAGACAACACCACTGAAAATATAGTTGAGAAATGATTGGATATTCATAGTTTCTTGATTGTTCCACACTTCCACTATAAAATTTTATAATTTAATAGTTGCGTATGTTATATAGATTACCAATAATATTCTATTAACTTGAGGATGTCATCCCCCAATGATATATTCGCAAACACTATTGACATATTATTATCTTCATTGTATCGAGTGTGGTGAGTGGTCATATATATATATATATATCAATTCACCAAAATTGAATGATTGACACATCAGCATTAGCTGTACATTTGTATGATTACAATATTATTTCGATAAGTCTAAAGCGATACCGGTAATTAAATTAGTTCAGCTGTTCGCTTGGAAAATTGTTCTAGATCTGCTTAAGACCAGTGCCGTTCCAGAATTTCAGGCTATTTCGTATAAAATACACATTGCTATTTCCTCTAGAACAATCTTTTTTTCAAGTTTGGTTGATAAATTGAATGATGAAGATCAATTGAAGTTACAACCTAGAGGTGAGAATGCCTGGTGCTGAATCTTAAGGTTGCCAGCGATCACCAAAACTCAAAAACAATATTCTCATTCAAGAATAACTTCCTGGGAAAAAATAGAACTACTTACGGACGAGGAAGTGGAATACGCTCTCATGGGCGGGCAGCTTTATTGCTTAAGCTCAAAACAAAATTAGATAGTGAGATCGATCACAGAGCTTTCCGAACATACTACAAAAGTGAACAGACCTATTATATTATGATATCAACATAAATATCTGATGATGAAATAGTTATATATGTAACAAGTGAGTAAAGTAGCCTTTTTTCAACAAATGTGAATATTTTTGATCACATGAGTGGAAAAAAGACCTTTACACACGAATTACATACAATAGTTTTTCTACTAGCGAAAATTTTATCAAAATACAGAAGTTTGATAGTAATTTTCTTTACGCATTATTGCGTAAAGTATGCGAAAATTACTCAGAGGAATCCATCTTTATTTTCCAAAAATTCTCAATAGTGCTCACCCTAGGTATGGTCGGAGGATCTCAATTTAAATTTCAAAAGTCAGATTTAATTCACAAAGTCACCCACCGCCAACTTATACCTATCCACCGTATTATTTTCCAGTACTCAATATTATATTATATAGGTTTCAATCTCTGATTTATAGAAAAAACTTGGATTCAATATCCATTTATTTTAACTACATTTTTTAAGACTAGATATCTATAACTATATACATATTGGAACTTTGAAACACTTGAAGGTTCGTTCAAAGTACGTACTTTACATACGGTCGTGAAAAATAGTATATTACACACCGAAGTGAGGAGAGTTCTACTACTGTATTATGACACTTTTTAATCTTCAGTGACTTTAGTAATGACAGCATTACATATATGGTTGTGAATAATAGTATATTACACACCGAGGTGGAAAGAGTTTCATTACTGTCGAGAGATTAGTTAGTTAACCGAGACGCGTAGCGTTGAGGTTAGCTTTTATCTCCCGATCAAAATTAATAAATCTTTCGTTTCGTTCTAAGCACACCTAAAATATTACATTTGACAAATGTCACCAATATAAATAAATGTCAGATAAAGTTCGATGAATATTAAGGTCGCGAATAATGAATTCAGAAAAATTTCATCCGATGATGTACTCCTCCAGAAATAGGTAATATAATATCCATCAATGTGTTATATTTCAAATATAAAAAATATTTATTTGGAATAAATAACATTAGGTGACGATCACAATCTTTCATAGGGCCGGTGGTCAGGGCGGGAAGTAGAGGTGACACATTCCAACCTTCAATGACGTTAGTAATTACCCATATGGTTGTGAATAAAGTAAATTTCGCCACTAATGAATAATATACTCGCTTCCATAGTAACAAATATACATCTCCATTTTTACTAAGCGACTTAAAAGGAATCCACGAGGGATGGCCGTAGGGTCGTTTCAAGTACTTTTAATTCGAATTCATATCATACCCTATTCGAAATTAGAGAAAAAATTGTATGAAACACGATGGGAAACACTACTTTCCGTAATTCGCGTTATTCTGAGCAGCTCGCATCGCTTGTTGCGCAGAAATCTACTCGTTAAAAAAATTGTGCTTTTTCCATCTGGTTGTACAAATAACTGTTGAAACAGTAACATAATGTAAGTGAGAAATTGTTGAATCCTCATTCGAAAAGTCTGGGACACCTATACTTAAATCTCTGTCTATATTGTCTATTTCGAAATTCGACATAATGAACACCCACGAGCATACAGATTGAAGCAACCATGAGCACCTTAAACAGAACTAGAAGTACTACCATATTTGTGATGAGGATCAGGAACTGGATTTCCCTGAAGAACTAGAAATTAGTAAATACTTGGGAAACCCATAATATAAAGTTGTCAATGAACAGATGAATCTTGAGTGCCCACTATTTAATTGTCTTCTTGAGTAACAATTGTGGAAATCTGCAGATGTACTTTTTCCTGGTTTTCCTCGTGACAAAAAGGCAGGTCATAAATCATACCACATATTCTGGGGCTGAAAATAACTCGATCCAACCCAAGTTACCCTGGTACAAATGTGCATGCGAAAAAAGGAATCCTTGAGGCTGCAATTAGATATCGTCAGAAGCCATTGCTTTTCCAGAATATTCGGTTTTCGTTAGTAAAACGGTGCTGACTGTGTATTCAAGGAAATGGGGGCCATTTTGAACATCTAATAAAAACAACACATTTGTGAATAAATAATATTCAATCAAAAATTTGGGACCCTCGGAAAACTTGAGAGTTTTAATTTTTGTTACTCGAAATTTTTGAAGCATAATGAAAAATAGGCCGTATCTCGATAAAAACTGATGATTGTAAATAGTACTAGGGGGCAAAAAAGTTTCAAAGATAATGTGTTTGAATAATGGTGCCACAATAAGCATTAAATTGTAACGTACACAAAAGTTTTGGGAGAGTTTAGGGGATCTCAACGCCCATAAATTTTTAACGGGGTGTAATAATTACTTGATTTTTTCTCAAGATGCTCTAATCATAAGAAAGCCACTTGTCAACTTTCATTATAATATGTCGAGCAACTGTCAAAATATTTGAAAAAATCAATTTTCATTTGGTAACTTCGAAGAAGGGTTGTAACTTTTTTCGCATGCACATTTTTACTAGGGTAACTTGGGTTGGGTCGAGTTATTTTTAGCCCCAGAATATGTAGAATAATTTATGACCTTCCTTTTTGTTACACCCTGTATAATTGCACTGATCTTAAATGGAAAAGAATATATACAGGATATCCCCATAGGGCTAATAATACGTAAGCTTTGATATTTGTGAAATTATATCTTCTTGTTTATCCTATATATACAGGGTGATCCATTACCAATTGGAAATAATTTTAAAATAATAGATTCCTGACTTCAAATTATGAGAATTTAACCCACAACACCTGAATAAATTGTAGCTGCTTACTTAGTTATAGGGTTTTTGTTTAAGAATTTAAAAACTATTTGTGTTCAGTACTTTGTTTCACGTATTCATTTCATATTTGGTAGA
Organism: Galerucella calmariensis; assembly: GCA_910591675.1. Classification (NCBI taxonomy): domain Eukaryota; kingdom Metazoa; phylum Arthropoda; class Insecta; order Coleoptera; family Chrysomelidae; genus Galerucella; species Galerucella calmariensis. Next base: position 38,869 of record CAJUYG010002110.1, read on the forward strand.
AACTGTAAACACTGTACAGTACACCCTACTGAATTATATTAAACAAACGTTCCTGGCTACTACCAGAGGCGTACGCCAGGGTCACTGGCGAAATAAAAATTTCAGCACAATTTCTTGATTCTACACTACTTTTTACGTAAATAAAGTAGGTACTCTCTTTTCCTAACGATAAAGTCAATATTTCTCGAGATATTTTGAGTTAAGCATGAAGCTACCCAATTTTGATGTATAATAGCTATTTCGATGTTTTGGACCAGTGAATTGCATTTAATACGCAAATGGAAGCACCCTGTATACAGGGTGTCCCACGACGATTAAGACAAGTAATATATCAGAATGGGCTTGTTCAAGAAAATTTTTTTTAGTTAATAATAGAAACTAGAACTCATTTTAAACAGATTCCCAAAATTTTAGATTTTTCCGCGAACGTTTAAACCCTCAAATTAATTAAAGAAATTGGATTGAACGAAAACGGGGCGTGGTTACCTGTGACGTCACATTGCATATGCTATACCTAACGTTTGAAACGCCGCGAGTCGAGAGCTGTGTATTGTGTATATTGTATCGTTTTGTGTAAAAAAAAAACGCTGGACTGTTGACTGTTCCTACTGTTTCGTTATTTTATTGTGGAGGGAGTGAGAAAAAGGTGGTGAATGAATACTAACACATCCAAGAATGCACCAGAAAAATATATATACATTAAAACAGTGAGCAGTGGAACAGTTAAATTAAAACCTTGAGTAGTACCGAGATTGTTTGATTGTCTAAAAAATAGAGTAACAATACATAATTCAAAGCCACGGTCACAGTTTTTACAAGTTAAGCTCAGAAAATAGAGCCTCTGATGATG
>CAJUYG010002110.1:39818-58528 GCA_910591675.1 Galerucella calmariensis
AACTTTAAGTACCTGTATCTCTTGAATTAATCACTTTAGACCCCAAGTGTGCTAGTTAGTTGTAATTGTTTTATCGGGAGAAACACAGAAAGTCACGAATATACAGGTTGTCCCATTAATAGTTTTGAATTCGATGTCACGTCACCAAAAACAAATACCTCATTGGGTAACACAATAACTAGAGAAGGTGCAACATTTGGTCTAATTTACACCCTCAAAATTATAATTATCTACTACTTCCCAATTCTGATACATTACTTGTCTTAATCGTCGTGGGACACCCTGTATATTAAGTTAATCACAACAAGGGTAAATATTTGGTCTAGCCTAAATATTGAACATCAAATAGGCATCACTTCAAATGTAACTTCTGTCATTCTGACAATGATATTTCAATATATCGAGATGATTATCCATAATTTATAATTATAGATGAAAGTCTGCCAAATGTGTGACCTACCGGATATTTATTGAATGATCTATTCAAATTTCTTCAAACACAATCGGAGAGGAGCGTTAGTATCAAAACATTATTATCAACAAATTGTATAGGATGAATAGAAATATGTCGTATATCTGGAAACCAAGATATGAACAAATCATTTACAATATCAAGACTATTCGTTCTTTTTCCTTCTTTCTTCCATCAGAATCAATCACAATCAGTCAAATCAAATTTGCTTTCCTAATGTTAGGTAAAACATAAAGGAACCACTTGGAATGAGAATTTATGTGAAGCGTAGCGGATTAAAGAAATCGAAAATCAATTGCTGGTCGTGTCCAGTGGAGGGTTTGAGTGATTAAAAAGCTTGTGGGTGAGCAGCTTTTTCACAAATAGTTAGACCGATGGCACGATATCACGGTATATGGATGGCCGTAAAAAGGACACGCCTCTTACCTATTAGATTTATTCAAAGATATAGAACTTATCAAGAGTGAAACATAGATTAAGAATTTGGGTGATATGAAACGCAATATCATTTGTATGATTAGAATACATATCATCACGTAGACAGTGAAACTTTTTTTTAATCACGTTTTGCTACTGAAATTTCTTTCCCCTCCGTCTTTCATACAAATTAATCAGTAGTAGAAAAAAAAGGGAAGTTCACTTTTTTTTTTCAGAAGTTGAGAGAATAATTCTGATACCTACATAATTGTTATGCAGACAACGTTTTCAGGTGCGTCTGACATTTATTACCGACCGTTCGGTAATTCAAGTCCGACATGAATCTGTTTACTGTTCACAAAAAATGATATTTTGTGAGACCCGTCAAGTTCATGTCTAGTTGTCCAATTTTTTCGTAGTATTGGATACGAGTATTTTGAAAAACTTCTTGATAACGGTAGCTGGTACGTTGAAATAAAAATATAGAAAATATTGTGGTCTAATTTCCCGAAAATAAAAAAAAAATAGAAATGAATATAGGTACTACAAGGAACATACAGAAAACTGCATATATCAGATATCCTGTGAACGGGACCAATTTATTTAGGTGAAACAGATACACCATTGAATGACCGAATGAATGAACACAAAAGGTATATTAAAGATAGAGAGCTCTTCATTTCAGGTATTTGCGAACATGCTGGGAATAAGGGGAAATCATATTCAATGGGATTCGACGCGAAAGATCCCAGTGCAATTGATACAACTTAATATGGATAAATGACAGTGTGTAGCTGGTATTTCAGCCGAATGTAATCAAATTAGGTTACCAATGTTACAAATAGTCCATGCAAATAGCACTTTTACAAAGAGAAAATTTTTAACAGGATGGGAACAGTTGGAAATGGTAAATAGGCGTATAATGATGATAGAAAAAATAAATACGTGACTAGGGGAGTTTCCAGATATATTTGGGGGGTGAAAAGGAGTGGAATTTTGGATGATTGCGATTTCCGGTGAAAGTTGACGTCGGAGAGAAAAGTGTACGACAGAAAAGTTGTATATTATAGAAAGGTCTACAACTTTTGTGGAATTGATTTTATCATATAACCACAAAATCTCCGAGAAAAATCCCAAAAACCGCTTTTATCGTTTTTTATTTTTCATTCACACAATAATAATTTTATTTTTACAAAACTTGGTGAAAGTATACCTTTTTATGTGGGAAAAATCCATAAGTTTTTCAAGATGGAAATATCAAGAGACTCCCAAGATAATCACGTTTCTCGGCCCAAAGAAATAATTTTCAAATTAAAATTCTCCTTTGGAAAACTGTCGTAGAGACTTCACTCATGTCGCCATTTTTTCGTCTTGAGTTATACTTTCTTGTAAAATAATAAAATAATATAGTTCCTATTTAGAAACATGCTCAAAAATTGGAAAAATCAAAAAATGAATTTCGCAACCATCTTTATTTTTACTGATTGTTAATAATTTGATTGAATTTCTAAATAATTCCTTAAACCCAATTGCACTATTCAATTGCACGGAAAAAAACAGCGAGTTGTACCAAACACCTACACTCGGTTTAATGATGACTGATGCTCAGACTGACGTAATTGTTAATAATAAATACATAATAAGCCACAGTCTAAACATCAGTTATAATTAAACCGAGCTTAAGTGTTTGATACAACTCCCTCTTAGTGTTATTATTTGACGCAAAACTTTATGATATATTCACCAACAATTTTAGTAATAATAATAATAATAATAAACGTCATTTATTGGTACAACCAAATGGCCATCGACCGAGGTCCTTCAGCCAGCGTCAATTAGTAAATTAATGAAACTACATCAATCAAGGTTTTTAAATACGTTTGTTAATTGATCATCTAAGGTAAATGGCCCAAATATCGGCCACGTCCCAATTATCGGAAACTTTTTTGATTTTTTATTAAAAATAAGTTATCTCACATTTTTTATGTTTATAAAAAAATGTCTTTATTTGCTTGATTTTTCTAGTATAATATTGTATATTAACTATTCCACGATAGTTTTTTTTGTTAATTATCGTTGTCTTTTCCTATAAAATGGTGGCCGATAAGTGGGACATTTCAAATTGAGTTATGTACCAGCTATCGGACAGGTGTCCGATAACTACAACAATGTTGTGTTTTTTTTTCAATTGCATTACACAATACTGATGAAAGGTTTCTAAGATATTTCAGAATACATTAGTTCTTTATATACCAATGATTTTCCCGACCAGTTATCGGCATAGCATATTTCACTGAATAAAAGAGTTAATTAAATATTATATTCATGTGTGCACATTAATAAACTGCTATATCAAAAGTTCGTACATGAAATGAACGATATTTGGTACATAAACTGACTGATAGTTGAGATAGTTAATAGTGAAGTTTGAATGAAAACAAAAAAATTAGCAACGGATTTTTATATGTTATAAATGGTTAACTATTATGTAAAGTATAAGCTTCATATAAATAGTTATTTATGTAACTAGTGTGTAAAGTAGCCTTTTTTTTGACGAATGTGAATATTGTCGCATGAGCGAATATTTAATTGAAATACAAAAGTTTAATAGTAATTTTTTTTACGCACTAGTGCGTAAAGAAACATACTTTACGCACTAGTGCGTAAAGTAAGTTAAATTTTTCTTTAGAAGAGTCTTTTTATAATAATCTAAAATAACATCATAGTTTTATAAAAATATTCAATTCCTAAATATAAAATACAATTGCTTACTCTAGGTATAGTCGGAAGATCTTAATTTAAATTTTAAATGTCAGATTCAATTCACAAAGAAATGTCAGTCACTCACCGCCAACTTATACCTATTTACCGTATTATTTCCAGTACTCAATAATTATTTAACAATAATAATTATTAGGTTACTTTACCGAATTCTATTGGTTTCTATCTCCAATTTATGAAAAAAACTTAGATTTAATATCTGTTTATTATACCTATATTTTTATAAGACTAGATATCTATAACTACATACATATTGGAATTTTTTCTTTACGCACTAGTGCGTAAAGTAAAACTCTTTACGCACTAGTGCGTAAAATAAAGTTTTACGCACTCGAAAATGTGTCTAAAGTACGTACTTTACACACGGTAGTAGAAAAAAATCATTTTATCTAATTCCGCTATCAAATGTGATACTTTACGTCACTCCTTGACGTTAGGTAACGTCACATTTTTCATAACACTCATATATCAGTTATGAAAAGTAGTTATGTAAAAACTTTAAGTAACTGTTTATGTTTCAACATAGAGATACCACATGAGTTTCAAAGAATAATTTAATAATTAGGTAGGTACTGTCAAAACTGACAATTATTTCATTATTTAAACTGTACAATTAACCCATTATTTTAATTCAATAGTATTTTGAGATTTATAAACATTGAAAACATTATTCTGGACACAGTTATATTAAAGTAAGTCAATTTTCTGGGTGAATACATCATAATAACAATACTTCTAACACCATTTGATTCCACTTCAATATTTTCATTGTAATTGAAGATTTTATTGAATATTATGAAAGCGCGGAATTAGATAAAACGTTGTACGTAAACACGTTATGAAGAGAGCGACATTGTTCAACACGCGTGAATTGCAGAACTCGCTAGCGCTCGTTTTGGCAAATATTACGCTTGTTGAACAATATCGCTCTTTTCATAACTAATTACATGAATATCTATTACTGAAGCTTGTTTTCATTCAAGTCTCCTATTAATTATTTTTATTACATGTCCGATCATGCTCCATTTTTAAGTCTATTTATCGGCCGTCATTGGTAGAAGAGATTTCAAGAAGACCCAAAAGGGTTCCACAGAGCCTGACTGGACACCGATCTAAAGTGACAGAAGAAAAAATACGCCAATGGTTCGATGGGGTGAATAATTATTTAAAAGAAAATCAAAACAATGTAACCGAACCAAATAAAGTTTATATCTGCGACGAAACGGCCGTTTTCTTGTGTGTAAAAGGTTATTAACCAGGTTTTCTCATGATTTGTCATTGGAATTGTTGTTAATCGAGAAACAACCTTCAATACACAAAATCAAAAAACTGATTTAAACATTTTTTTTAACGAGACTAATCATATCACAAAAAAAGTAACACCAAAACGCGTTTTATTAATTAGTCCAGGCAATATAGGGTTTTGAGCATTGTTCACCTCCTAGTGGATCATTTTGCTTGACAATAGGGCAAAATTGATGTAAAATAAGACGCACTTGCCATGAACTCTGAAATCGTCTCGGAAATTCTTTTGACGAGGTAAGAAAGGTGCGATTTCAGTAAAAAAAACGTTTTTATCCTACACTATGAAAAAATTTAATTTTACCAGCTTAACAGAGTCGACACCTTTTCTACGGCTAACCGAGAAATAGTATATTACGTAACGGGTGTAGTAAGGAGCATTTTACGCACGAATGGAAAAGTTACGCACGATGCCGCCTAGCGTAATTCCGTAATTCCGTGAGTGCGTAAAATGCTTTACAACACGAGTTACGTACTATACTTTACCTACGACCTACTTGTACTTGTATTTTATAAAAAGCATAAGAAATAACAGTTACATAATTAGAGGTGGTTGGTAAACTCCATCTCTATCACTCTATTACCAATAAAAGAAGCACATTGAAGAACTAACGTTCAATCATCATTAATATATTGTTGACAATCAAAAGTCCATTTTTTAATTATAATCAATACATACTGTTAGCCCTCTGGGCTTTTCATAGTTAAACGTGGCCATATCGAATGTTTTCAAATAGTAAATTTTGAGTAAAATGGCGACGTCTATTGACAGTTGCTATGATGTTGCTAGGGAAGCCGTGCGATTTACTTTACAGCTGTGCGTTTTTTTCACAGTGCGTAATAGACGTCATTACATTGATACAGACTGTGTGTTATTGACTGATTACAGGGGGGGTCGTAGGTAAAATAATTTATCTCACTTCGCCTGAAATAACAGACAAAGCCAACCAAGTCAAGCTCGACTTATTACCGGAAAAATCGAAAGCAAAATACAGCCTCCAATAGCTATTTATGGACTGGTGTGTCTCCAAGCAAGTGAAAAAATATTGCGAAAAAGTTTTTTACGTATTTGTCGGAATTTCCAAAAAAACTACAATTCGCCAACACTGTGGTCATTAAATTATTCGCTAAAATCTACCAGCCCTATTAATGATAAACACGATAACAACATACTAAGAGTTTACTTACAGCATGCTAAAGCAAATCATATTAATAATTGAATACTTAGAAACATCTAGCAAACAATATGTTTTAACATGACAACAATGTAAAATACGTGAACAGCTATATTATTCACTCTTATTTCTCTTTGTGAAATCTCTTTGTGTCAGTTTGACAGAATAATCCTCCCGCTTCGCAGACTATTAATCAGACTGACATTTTACGGAAAAATGTTAGGTTAACACACGGTGTGAAACATACCCTAACTGATTACTAAGGATTCTAATGTTAAAATAATGTTAAATGTATTTATTAATATGCTTTTCAATAATTTAGTTTTAAGGTCATGCTAGAATTATCTAAATTTTATTATTAATAAGGCTGTACCATAGAGTACTGTACTCTGTATTGGAAAGTATAAAAAAGTGCAGTCAGTCGGAGAGTGTGTGTTCGGTGAGTCTTGGCCAACACCTGCCGATATAAAGGAGATGTCTCCTAGTGACCTGTTCACCTTCCTGAGAAGGACAGGATGGACAATGACCTAGGAGGACAATTCCTCGAAAGGATGTACAATGAGTCACATGTGGCCTAAGTGCTGTGGGCCTACACACTCACCCTCCCTACTCTACAGATACAGATACAGAGTCACTCGGGCACATTTCCAAAAAATCAAGAATATTTGAACAGCTAGAAATTGTGAAATTTTTTTGTTTAGCTTCTGATGAAATATATTTTTTGATGAAGGTAAAACGACTTATTATTATCATTATTTGGTAAAATCATACTAATATTTTTTAAGTAATAATAATCGTTGGTATTTCCGGTGCATGCGGAACGGACCAACTTACAAACATAACGATAGATAATACAAACATGACGATAGATAATGTTGTGGATAAGACTGATAAATTAATAATACATTTACCGGATACAAAAACATATAAACGGCAACATTTTAATGTGTGTAACGTCAAGAGCCGTGATAGTGACCTGTGCGGATGGGGGCTCTCTGGCTTGGCTCAAAGAGGCTATAGGTAAAATTAAGAACAAGGGACTGGCGCTCAAAATCATTAAGCAGTCGGCCCTCGAACAGCTTAAGAAGGCAATGGTTTGGGTGCCAGCGCCGATTGAGTCACCTCCCCAAGAGGTCCTCAGGAGGATCCGGATTGGTAATCCGACCCTGAGGACTGAAGGGTGGTTGATTCGGGCCTCCCGATAGGATGCTACCTCTTTGAGGCATGACATTGGATTGGGGCTTGATCCTCGATCGGTGGTGGCACTCAACCATACGAAGGGGGAAATCCGGTATGGGCTGGGGAAATTTAGAATTATCTTCCCGGGAACTACGGAGACTCCGGACTAAATTAATTATGGGTAAGGAGGTACCTCTATAGATATTCAATGTCTGTTGAAGGGGCCTTAAAATTTACCCAGATTAACTTGCAGCATTGCCGTGCCGCTGCAGGAGTATTCGCGCAGAGGATGGTAAAGCTGCAGACAGGCATATGCCTCATACAAGAACCATGGGTGTATAAAGGGCATGTGCGAGGCTTGGGCACACCCGGGCGTAGTTTATTCTATGCAGTGGGTGAACCTAACCCTAGAGCGTGCATTTCTACGCACGCAAGTGTAAATGCAATACTGATAAAGGAACTTTGTTTCAGGGACCTAGTAGCGGTGAGAGTGGACTTCCTGGGCAGGAATAGTACGAGGCATAGTTTAGTGGTATGCTCTGCTTACCTGCCCTATGATTCACCAGAGCTACCACCTACTGAGGAGTTTCGCAAGGCGGTGGAATACTGCATGGTCAGGAGACTGCCTCTTCTTATTGGCTGCGATTTCAATGCGCACCACACTATGTGGGGCAGCACAGGCGTCAATAGCAGGGGAGAGGCTTAGCTTGACTATCTAGGTACCACTGACTTGCAACTACTCAACCGAGGGACGAAACCAACATTTCGAAATAGGATTCGGGCTGAAGTCCTGGATGTGACGCTTGCGTCAAGTACCGTTGTAAGTATGGTAAGGGACTGGCATGTTAATGATGATCCGTAATTCTCGGATCACAGTTACATTTGTTTCAGTTACAGGGTTGCTGTTGAAAAACAATCAATTAAGTATAGGGGCCCCAAGACTACCAACTGGGAACGGTATAAACTGGATCTCGCAAGGAGGCTTGACGGTTTCCCTAGGAATTTTAACAATAATTATGAGATCGATTGGGCCATAGCGGAGCTGGGCTCGAATATTGTCTCGTCTTATGAAGAAAACTGCGCCGAAAAAACGAGGAGGGAGGGTAAGGGCCATAAATGGTGGAACAACTCTCTGGACTCGCCGTTAGGTATACAGCGACCATGTTAAGGAGACTATCTTCTAGCAAAAGAAATAGTCACATACGAGCGGAGTACTTGGGCGATACGGTCAATCAGACCATACAAGTCTCCGGGGAAAGACCAAATCTTCCCGGCTTTGCTTCGAAAAGGCTGGGACGCCATTGGCACAATTCTGGTGCATATCTTTCGGGCCTGTTTGGCACGCAGGTATGTCCCTGAACAGTGGAGGAAGGTGAAAGTCGTCTTCATACCCAAGCCGGGTCGTACTACATACACGGTGGCTAAATCCTTTAGACCCATTAGCCTAACATCCTTTGTGCTGAAAACACTGTAGAGGGTGGCTGATCGGTACATAAAGAAATAGGTTTGGCTTAGGTATCCTTTGCACAACAACCAACATGCTTTTAGGTGTGGCAAGTCAACTGAAAGTACCTTACACCAACTGGTAACTCAGGTGGAGAAGGCGCTGGAAAATGGCATGATCGCCCTGGGAGCTTTCTTGAATATACAAGGGGCGTTTGACAGCACCCCTGTAGGATCCATGTGTAGGGCTGTGGCAAATCATGGAATAGAGCCAATGATCACTCGCTGGCTTGGGGCCATGTTGTGCAACCGTACAGTAGAGGCCACATGGGAAGACCTTCGTCTAGGGGATGTCCGCAAGGTGGTGTTCTTTCGCCCACATTGTGGAACCTAGTCATTGACGAGCTAATAACCCTTTTAAACGGTGAGGGCTTTCTAACGATTGGGTATGCCGATGATATCGTTGTCCTTGTTGTTGGAAGGCACATTACCGTTCTCAGGGACCTCATGCAAAGGGCTCTGAATAGGGTACATGGGTGGTGTAACGAACACGGACTTGCAGTTAATCCTGCCAAGGCTGAGATAGTTGCTTTCAAGGAAGGCTCATCTTGATAGTCGCCTAAGCAAGGTGACAAACACGTATTGGGCCTGTAGGAGAGCCATTGGTTCGAGGTGGGGACTGACCCCCAAAACGATCATATGGTTCTTTAGAGTGATTATGCTGCCTATGCTCACATATGCGGCTCTGGTCTGGTGGCCGAGGGTAACCTTGGTCACGGCTAGATCGCAACTGGCACGCCTTCAAAGGGTGGTCAGTTTGTGGGCAACTGGCTGCAGGAGGACTACACCAACTGTTGAGATGGAGGTGATCCTTGGTCTTCGGCCTCTCCACCATGTGATCGAGGCTGAGGTGGGGAGGGTTTTCCTGCGCTTGAAACGGCTGGGATACGTGCGAAGAGGGGAAGAGTGCAGGCACGTCAAGAATCTCCGGCTCCTGGAAGATATTCCAGTTCTGGCTCGAGCGGCTGACGAATGCCTGCGTAAGTACTACTTCGCTACCCCATACAGGGCCATGATACGGGATAAAGAGTCCTGGGAAAAAGAGAGGAATACACAGCCTAATGGGACCGTCTGGTACACAGATGGCTCATGCTCCGGTGATAGAGCAGGGGCTGGAGCTCAAGGAACTCAAGAACACAGGTTTGTGTACCATTGGGTGATGGTGTATCTGCATATCAGGCCGAGATATATGCTATCTTGGAATGTGCGCAGATAATCCTAGACAGAGGTTATGTGGATCGACGCATAACCATATACTCTGACAGTCAGGCAGCAATTAAAGCCCTGAGTGGGTATACCAGCAACTCAGGACTAGCTAACGAATGTCGAGAACGACTTGCTTATCTTGCAAGGCGGAACGTGGTGCAGATAGAATGGATTCCAGCCCACTCTGGTTTTGAAGGCAACGAGATGGCGGATGCACTGGCTGCGGAAGGGGCGGCAGCTCCTTTCTGCGGCCCGGGCCCGACCCTGGGCCTAACGGATCAAAAAATACGCAAGGAGACGAAGAAGTGACTGAGAAATCAACACCTCGCTCATTGGAATGCTCTGCAGGTTCCTAGACAATCCAAACTTCTACTGGAGGGATGGACTGATAGACACGCCAGGGCAGCCACTGAACTACCAAGGAGTAAGCTGAGGAATATAGCAGGACTCCTAACAGGGCACTGCTGTATAAGCAAACACCTCCACAACTTAGTAGAGGGAAGTTCCCTATGTAGGGGTTGCGGCATGACTGACGAAACGTCAGTTCATGTTCTCTTAGAGTGTCCACACTGGGCTGTACTACGCAGGCGAATCTTCGGAGTCCCTGTTATGGTCCCTGGAGACACAAGCAGGCATCCATTGAAAAATGTTGTGGCCTCTATTGAAGGGCTCGGTTTCATGGATGTCTAGGTAGCAGGAATGGCACAATGGGCCCGCCAGTGGCCTCAGTGTCGGAACCTTGGTTTGAGTTGTCCAGGACAAGGCTTGCCTGCACATTTAGTAGTAGTAGTAGTAACGTCGAGAAAGCAAATTTCATTGACGCTGTCGCAATTTGCAAAGACTACTTCAACTTTCGTCCCCCTAATAGCACTTCTAGGCGATTATTTGTGAAATATCAAGGTGGAAAGTGTGCAGCACAAAACGTGGGACAATGCCATTTGGAATAGCCAATTACCTAAAATTGAGTAATGCTAAAGAATATACAGGACATGCGCTTAGAAGATCATCCACCACTCTCCTTGTCAATTCAGGGGCAGATATTCTAGCATTAAAAAGGCATGGTGGATGGAAATCCCCCAGCGTAGCTTTAGGCTGCGTTGAAGATTGTTTAAATACATGTCGCTTATGAACTTTTCAACACAAACAATATGGCGGGGTCTTCTACTATGACTACCGATGAACCTCTATCTACTGAAACTGCTAAAATGACGACTCCTTTAATAGAAAATCCAGCAGACGTAAGGGCAACAGCTTCAATCACTTTCCCTTTTCTGAGGAAGTACAGTTTTCAAATTTATCTAAGCAAGAAATCTCTTTGGTTAGATGTACTATGCATAATCCAATTTTCAATATCACTTTAAAAACTCACGGTAATGAATTTCATTTTATAAAAAAAATTCTTATACGAAATATCACCAACTATTGTGTAGGATAAAAAATTATGTGTAAACCACGGCAGTGAAGTGCTCTTTCCAGGCCTCAGGAAGTGGCCAAATCATTCCCTGGGATGCGGAATCGTATATTTCTGAAAATAATAACGACACATGATTTATCACAGTGAAATCTACCAACGAAACAAACCGCATAAGTAAGGGTGATGCGCAATGTCGGACAGGGCGAGAATCAATTAATTTGTTCATGACGTCATAATTTGCAAACCAATCAAGTTAAAGATTCCAGATCTCGTACACGTTATTTGTAAATTTGAGGGCATGATTAGGTGTGATATGAAGACATCATAATAATATTGCGTTTCAAGCTTATTTATTGATATTGTAAATAATGGGGTTTTGCTCATAGCTTCAGACCTAATTGATATTTTTTGACGTGCAAAGTCTAGTTTTGTAGATCTTTCGGGGAGAAAAAAGATTCTCAACATTTTTCCTGTGAAATTGAAGGGTGAAAAGATATGCAAGAGAAACGTTAATTTTACTGAAATTGCATCTTTCTTACTTCGTTGAAAATATTGTAAAATTTGTGAGATTTTGTGAACATTGTAAGATGGTCATTTTCAGGCTATATTTTGTGGACTAAATAATCAAATAGGCGCTATACCAATAAAATCGTTTCTGGAGCGTGCACTTCACTGGATCCAATTCCCAGTGGACTATAGTACTTTTAGGATGTTATACAATCAAATATCTTTTTTGACAAGGATATAATCTACTGTGAATGGACCTAAAAAAATGGACAACAAATTTTTTGAAGTCCTAAACTTCAAAATATTATTAATTGTCCAGTTGTCGAATTTTTCTGTAGTGTTAGATAGGGACCAACATTTGAAAAAATACTAATAAATATTCCGATTCAATTTCCCAAAAAAATTCACAAAAACAATAATAAATACGCCACAAGAAATATAGAGAGGATACTAACTCCATTAATCAGCTTCACCTCTTCACTTTGTAACTGATCCTATATCCAGGATCCCTTTCTGTGCCGATGGCATAGTGGATTGTCCCGCCACAGATATAACGTGGTCTTGAAGTTTAAATCGGCTTTTCAAAAACTGTGGTTTATAATCAATAAAGCCACTTTCGGTACGTGCCAAATTCATTATTAGAGCTTTATCGGAGAAATGAGAAATTTATGCTCGAGTTCAACCCTGACTATCTGCCGATCCAGCCCTTTGGTGGACGATAAGCCTCCGCAAGAGATTTCTAGCACCAGAACGGTCGACAATTCCATTAATTTTATACGACCCGAGTTGAAACTTCTCAAGGCGAGATATTATTACATAGAAAATGCAATTAAATGAATACTTTTCTTAATTAGTTCTCAACATTACAAGCCACTTTTATTAATAATAGAAATTTTCCCACTGCTGAGACTTAAGCTTCAAACAATTTCAAATCAAATTCAAAGCGCATTTATGAAGTTTATGTAATTCTCTGTGTCTTGAATACCTAGTATAGTCCGCAATTTTACTGGTATATGGAGGAGAAAATTGGTGGAAAAAATATTGATTATATCAGTGCTTGTTGCATAGCCTTATCTCCAAAAAATCCCTTTTCCAGTTTCCAATTTATCGAACTGCAAAACGGATTGAGATTGGAACCAGGATCTCTGAACTTTTGACTTTTCGCGGAAGAGTCGAATGAATTTTTTTCGTACGAATCATTTCACCCTAATCGAACGTTACTCGAAAGTTTAATAGCAATATCTTCCAAACACACTGGCGACCAAGTTGATAGATCTCACTAAGACTTTGCTGCCCGTCCGTCTGTCTATTTGTCTGTCCGTCTGTCACCAGGCTACATTTCATGAACCATGATAGTTAGGCTGTTGAGATTTTCACAGATAATGTTCTTCTTTTGCCGCTATAATAACAAATACTTACATCAGAATAAAATGAATATCCAACAATCGTGATTTTTTGCTTATATTTGATCGACATTGATAACGGCAACATGTAGCTGTCACAATAGCTAAGTTTTCTAGAGAGCTTGTCTAGAAAACAGCGAAGTTGAAGCTCCCTGTAGCCTAATAATTTTTTTAAATTTTTTCCAATTCCTTCTGGATACAAATACATAATAGTATTAGATAATAAATAATATACATTTAGAGTTATTATCAACCTAATATGATAGGCAACAATTCATGACATTCATGACATAACACATTCATTTTTATTATGGGAATATTTTTGTTTTTACATTTAACAATTCTTCACTCACCCACACTGTTTTTGAAAGAAATTATCGCATTTCTCAAATACATTATCATTGAAATATTTGACAAAATAAATATAGTAATAATATCAAATACACTTACTTTACTTTTGGAAATAAGTATATATTCAAAGTAATAGAAAGCCATAACCAATTCTGGTTAACAGTTTCATGGGCAGCAAGATATTATTCCAAAAAAGATCTTACTTTGGTATAGGTATATAGATGACACATAAGCTTGTTTTATATGTAGTGGACAAAAATTAGATATATCTCTATCTATATACAAGGTGAATCACGACCAACTGGATGGAGGTTTATTAGGTTGCCTGTTCTCAACTATCACACCGCTGCACCCTTAGGAGGTGGTCTTCAGCACCTCAACTGGGTTTGATTTCAATCAAATTCAAATAAAATCTGCTAAAATTGTCAGGGTGCATCCATATCGACATTTCCTTCAAGTAAATTTAATTTTTGAATGTAAAAAATCAATATATACAGGGTGAATCACGACCAACGGGATGGAGGTTTATAGCGAAACGGTGGAGGTTTTAAAATGTTTTTTACTTTAGTAGTTTGTACATCCATATCGGCTACATTTCAAAGTTATTTTGGAATATACAGGATGTTCCAATAAAGTGTGACGTATAAAAGTTATATTTTTTCCTATGGGACATCCTATATTTCATTGCATTTTCGGATTGCCCCTAAAAAAATAAATAATTCCCTATGATGGTTCCCTATACCTAAATACAGAGGGTTCTGAGTTATCCTGACTTTTTAAAAATGTGAACATTTCGAAAAAAGTGAATAACTCATTGATATAACAAATTCTAGCAAATTTTCTCTCACATCTTAATACTTGGACATTTGCTGAATGTATTTCACGATTGAGTACTAAACATCTATTTACTGGGTGTTCAGAATTTTCATTTTAATAATTAGATCCTTCAATGGGTTACATCGGGCTTAATTTAAATGGAACACCCTGTATTTTGATAATTCACAATGTTCAAAAAAATGTTTTCTTTCGAATGGCATGGGGGTGTCCTATACCTAGGTATTATACTTTTCGTGGAATTTACAATTTTCTTAAATTGTATGGTAAATCTATTTTAAAACATATTATGCAATTCTCTTTAAATTTTAAACTGATGATCTGTAAAAAAACAGTGAAGTTGCCAATAAATATGCACACTAGTAGTTGCTGAGGTACACCAGCTCATTTTTTACCGATAAGTATTTAAGTACATAATAAAACAAAAACACATTTTTAATAAAGCAAATTTATAAATACTACAAAACGAACAACAAATTATTCAGAGCAAAAAATGAAAAATAACTATAATAGCGTTCAAAATGCTTGCCATCTTGTGCAATGTAACACGTGAATCTAGCTTCCAACGATTTACCTACATTATTTAACATATCGGGTGTTATAGTCGCGAAAGCGTTCGAAATTCTCAATTTCATATCGTCTGAAGTAGTAGGGGGTGTAGAGTACACAATATTTTCAATATAACTCCATTCGAAAAAATCCATCTTGGTAAATTCTGGTGACCTAGCTGGCCAATTATAAAGACCGCCTCTACCTATCCTATGTTTGTTTGCTGTATCGTTATAATAAAAATTATGTTGATTCGTCGGTAAACAAGACATTATTGAAAAAATCAGGATCTTCTCCAACTTTATCCAAAGTCCACAAACAAAAATTTAAACGTTTATCATGATCCTGTTGTGTCATCTGCTGGTGTAGTTGGATATGATACGGATGGCAGCGATTTTTCTTGAGTATTCTACACACACTCATTTGACTTATTCCTAATTCACTTGAAATGTTTCTAGTACTGGTATTAGGATTTTCCGTAACCGACAGCAGTACCTACATCAAATTCGTTGGCGTTGTCGCCAGTAACTGGTTTAGTTTTAGTCACCTTCTCGTATGCAACGAAATCTATTGAGCAGTCTTTCGAGAACTTCATTCTTTGGGTGAATTCTATCAGGGTACTTTTGAGCATAAACTCTAGATGCTAGGAGACAATTTTCTGATTTCTCCCCAATGCAAAGTATCATGTCGACTCTTTCGTTTAACGGACACTGCTTCATTTTTTGTAGCAATGAAATTCAAAACTAACGCAAGATTGTTCAGAGAATTAACAGAGAAATGTCATAACATGACATGTCATAAAGTTAGGTACCAACTAGATTTTTATAAACTTTTTGTTTTAAACTCGATTTTCCATACGACTTAAGAAAATTATAAATTGCACAGAAAGTATAATACCTAGGTATAGGACACCCTCATACCATTCGAAAAAGGATATTTTTTTTGAATATGGTGAGTTATCGAAATACAGGGTGTTCTATTCAAAATAAGCTCGATATTACCATTGAAGGATCTAATAATTAAACTGAAAATTCTGAACACCCTGTGAATAGATATTTAGTACTCAATCGTAAAATACATCCAACAAATGTCCAACTATTGGGATGAGGAATTTGCTAGAATTTTTCATATCAATGAGTTATTAATTTTTTTCGAAATGTTCACATTTTGAAAAAAGTCATCATAACTCGGAACCCTCTGTATTTAGGTATGGGAGACCCTCATGGAGGAGTACTTTATTTTTGAAGGGCAATCAGAAAATGCAATGAGCAAATGCATGAGAAAAAATATAACTTTGATACGTCACACTTTATCGGAACATCCTGTATATTTCAAAATACTTTTAAAATGTAGCCTATATCAATGTACAAACTACTAAAGTGAAATAGTAGTTTACCTAACTAGTGCGGAAAGTGATACTTCTCCGCACGCTATTGCAGATGGCCGAACGACGCTTTAGCAGAGTTCGGCCAGCAATCGCGTGCGGAAAAGTCACTTTACGCACGTGTTAGGTACACTATTTTTTCTTCTAAGGATAAATTATCTCTTAGAAAAAGCTGCGACGGTAAAATTGGTTTTGATAACGTAGAGTATTGACTGACGATTATTTTTTTATTTGTTGCTATGTTGATTCAAAGTGACAGATGAGAATTGTCAGATATTTATTATTATTTGACAATCATTTGATGAGGCTTATACCAGCCATTAAAAAATTATTGAAGCGTACGCGTTCCTCTTTATTGAAAATTATAGCAGAATTCTAATAAATTTCTTAATTTTTCAGTCATTTGGTAAACTTGGATATACAAAATACATATTTTGAATATTCAAATGTCAGTATATTCCTCAAATGTCAATAAATTTACTTTCCGCACTAGTGCGGAAAAGTGACTCTTTCCGCACGCTTTTTAGTGCGGAAAAGATTCACTTTCCGCACGTTAGTAGAAAAAACATTTTAAAACTCCCACCGTTTCGCTATAAACCTCCATCTCGTTGGTCGTGATTCACCCGGTATATATTGATTATCTACATTCAAAAATTAAATTTACCTGAAGGAAATGTCAATATGGATGCACCCTGACAATTTTAGCAGCTTTTATTCGAATTTGATTGAAATCAAACCCAGTAGAGGTGCTGAAGACCACCACCCCCACAAATCTAAGGTAGCAGTGGTGTGATAGTTGAGAACAAGAAGTCTAACATTCACATTTATTAGTATGTATGAAGGTTTTTAATCATCTCCCAATTTCACAGATTTGTGATAGATCCATATTATGATGGTATGAATATTGGTATTGCTTAACATGAATAACTAAAACCATGTTGCCGCTACTGTGTCAGAATTTAACAAAGTTTATAATTGCCCATTTTTGATAGGATAGAGATTGTTCAACCATCCTTTGTCGTTACGTCAAAGTCGGTATTCTGCTGCTTTACGTTTGTCTTATATTCGTTGAAACGTTATTATTATGGTGGATTAAAAGTCCTTTTGTACTTTTCTATTTAATTTAATATCTATTGATACAAATACTAGTCAACTGTAAACATCGAGTTGATGTTTCAGCACAAAGTCTTATTATATTCTACCTATATTATTGGAAGACCATCTATAAGTAATTTATTATAGTTTTGAATGAAGTCACGTACCTATATTACTCGTCATATGGTTTTAAATGAAACTAACTGTTTTTAAATGACTCCACAATATATTTGTAAAAATCTGTAAATTGCAATTTACAGATTTTTACAAATATATTGTGGAGTCATTTAAAAACAGTTAGTTTCATTTAAAACCATATGATGAGTAGATTCCACGAAGTGAGGGTTTATACAGTTAACTATATTACTCGTGTCTATGTTTATTAAATAATCCAAATATATTTCTATTTAATTGTTAAGTCAACTAACTGTTGAAATTAGCACAATGATCTACAGGGTGTCTACATGCCCACCCTTTGAAAGACAAAATTACAGGGTGATCAAACCTGGAATTTCGTCTCCTAACTAACTAACACTGATATCTCAATTCAAACACTATTAATGTAGGTAAGTGATTATTTGCTGACAAAATGTATCATATTGCGTAATAAGATTCTATCTTGAACTTGACTCGAAAAAATGGTAAACAAATAATTAGGCAATTAAACTACCTATTATTTTTAGATGATCTTTGCATTTAAAAATTCTATAGATTCTACATATTCTATAAATAGATAAAAATAGTTATTATTACTACAGAGAGGAATATAAACAATATAAATACAAATACATAACATATGTTGATATTTGGGTACCCAATAACCTATTACATAAATGAGAATTATACATAAGCACTAATAGATAATATAAAGTCAATTAGTTATACATATATGTGCAGCTTTTTTTTTTTAATTTATTTAGGATAGTACTTTTGTAACCTATTTTTGTGAACGGTACTTTGTTTGCCATTCCTCGCTTGTATAGTGCAATTAGGGCCTATTGTATCAAGTACGATGTACGGTCCACCATACCTAGCATCTAATTTACGAGCATTCTCATTTTTAAAGGTCACTTCATCCCCTTTATTGAGGTGATTTTGATTAATATTTAAATCCCATGACTTTTTTCTAATTTCTTTA
>CAJUYG010002111.1:0-39699 GCA_910591675.1 Galerucella calmariensis
TTTTAGTTTAGGGGGCTATTTTCCCCCCTTCCGTAAACTTAATCTCGCTAAGTTTTTTCTCGTTTAAAAACACCTGCCGTGACCTACAAATTGAGCCCAAAGTGGAGTCTTCAGGGACTTTTCAGGAGCTTTGTCCATCCATTTACTGAGACTTAATTTATAAGAAATAATTTGTTACAAAAGTATAGTGCCTAGAAACTCTTATTTTTCTTGTCTGGCAAACCGTTCCAGAAATCCAATAAAATTGATGGGAGACAACCCTATTACAAGGTTAACTTTTTTTCAAAAATTGCAAGGCACTTTAAAATTTTTACCACGAGCCACCACTGACTGAAGTAGTTCAAATCAAATAACCCTATTTAAAAATTTAATGTTGATGTGGCAAATTAACCAAACTTTTTATTATTGTACTACCAAAGATTACAGAATAAAAATATAAGATGTTTCACTCCAGGGCGGTTTGATTCAAGTTGCTGTCCCAAATGGACGCCGCTCTCATAAATTATGTTTACGACTCGCTTTTGTTATCAATAACGAGACCGGTAGATACCAGAGAAGTTCGAATGACTTATTTTATTTTAAGCTATACAGGGGTAATTAGAGAAATATATATTTAAATTAATAGGATTCTTTTTATCACAAAGGTTTATTTTTGAATGTTAATTATTTCGAAAAATGTTCGGGATATGAATTTGAAAAGGTAAGGGGGCGTCCATTAATTACGTGAGGTGTTTTGTATAAGCAAATATTACAAAATATTTAGTGTCTAAGCTTTGCTATTGAAGAGAAAAATATTAATATGACTTTTTGCTAATTTCAACAATTAATTGATAAATTTTAAAAATCTATACAACATAAGTATAAAACACAAACAACCAATAAACACCGTTCTAAAATAACAGCGCTCGACGTCCCGTATAATATGCAAGTAAGGACGTAGCGACGTACTGTACTGTATCAACAGCGGCATCGGTGCTTTACGCGATAAATTCGAACAAGTGAAACATCTTATATTTTTATTCTGTAATCTTTGGTACTACTACTACTTTTTATTTTAGATTATTTTTCAATATTTGAGAAAAAAATTTACTCACTAGTGGCAGTGCAAATTTTAACTCACATTTTATATCCACTGCTGATAACCAAAAAGTTACATTGAAGGTACAATATAAAATTGAATAATCTTCTTCGTGTTTTGATTCATCCTCATTTAGACAAGGAAATTATAAAAAAAACAGTAAAAATATAGCATTAACTTTATTTCAATAATAGATCACATTAGGCCTACTATTTAAAAATACGTTTTAAAACAAAAATAATCCGTATATAATAAAAAATTTCAACAAGTGCCTTTTACTGTGATAAAACAAGTTTTATTTTTGATATCCTGTGTAACATTCTGAACCGATTCATCACAAAATATTCATAAAACAAACTACCGTTTCAGTAGTTCAAATGACCCAATTTAATAATATCAAAATTACACTTGAACGCAGTAGTATCTGAGGAAATTATTCAGAATATGGCGCATAATTTAAAGCTATTTCAAAATAACACAGTAATTTATTCAATAGTTAAGCCGAACAAATTTGAGAATTTAAAATCGATTTTTAAAAATGTGATGTGGCTGTTTCAAAACAATGAATTGAAATTGGAATTTTGTGTTATTAATATGGTATAAATATGCGTAATATTCAACAGGCCAGTTTAAAGTAGATTTATTTTTAAAAATTATCAAGAAAAAAGTAAAATATTCGACTAATATTGTATGCTAAAAAATCGACATAGTTCGGCTCAGAATTTTTTTACACAAATTAAGTACAAACAGTGAATTTCTTCTTCATCAACATTGTATCAAAACTAACAATTTATCAGTCAAATGTATATTTAAACAATAAGGAGATTTTTAATCTTGGCACAGATTTTAAAATACTACCATGTTTTTTAAGTAAGTACCGTTTTGGAATTAAAAAAAGGCGTGCAAAGATATCGCAATAATTTTATTTTTACATGAAATCCTGTACTTTAATCTACTTTTCTACATAATTTCCGTGAATATTGAGGCACTTGTCATAACGTGGCACCAGTTTTTGAATACCCTCCACATAAAATTCTGCCGCCTGACTTGTTAACCACTGTATCACAACTGTTTTGACTTCGTTATCGTCTTGAAGACGCTGACCGCCCAGGTGTTTCTTCAAGTGCAGGAACAAATGGTAGTCACTGGGCACTAGATCAGGGCTGTATGAAGGATGATCTAGAGTTTCCCATTGAAAAGATTTGATAAGATCTTTGGTCCGATTAGCCACATGTGGACGGGCATTGTCATGCAGCAAAACGATTCTCTTACCAACTTGCCACGTCTTTTGTTCTGGATTGCACGACACAGATCTCACGATGAATATCGATCGGTTTCACGCCTAAGAAATCGTACTTCACAATCGGCGGGACTCACGATTGTCGGAGGCATCTTAAACACTCAGTAAACAACGTATACAATGAAGAATCAGACTGTAATGGCATCAGTGCATAGACAAGATATGTAGGTAACCAGCGCGAATGCGCGGAACGCCGACCGTAGCGCTGCGGAGCGGAATCGCAAAACGGTACTTACTTAAAAAACATGCCTCTAATTCACTTCGAAAATAAATGCAAATTTTTGACATTCTCGTTGTTTATTTGGGCTCCAGTTAAGGTTCACCGAAAAACAAGAAAATTTCATGTTTATTCACCATCAACAAAATTGCACGGCCCCCTAAAACAACCGGAGTACTCCACTGCTTCATAAATAAATTAAACCAACTTTTTATTAGACCAGGGTCGATAATTTTTGAAACAAAAAAAAATAATAGTAGGATGAAACCCATTAGAGAAGGAGGGGAATATGATATAATCGAAGAAAAAAATAAATTACGGGCGATCCGAGTTCGGGAAGTGGGAAGGGGTGAGTTTTTAAGGGTAAAAAATGGTTTATCTCGATTTCTGGCAAAACTACAAGTCCTACGGAAAAAAGTTGAATGGCAAAGTTGTGAGTAATAAAAAGCTCTACAACTATTGTGTTCACAATTTTTACACATAACCTCAAAATTTATGTGAAAAACTCAAATAACCAAGTTTTTAGTTTTTAATTTTTATCTTTTTCAAAAAAAATATTTTTTTTACGAAATTTTGTGAAAACTTACCTTATTATGTCCCAGATACACTGTAATTTATTTGATTTGAAATATAATCTTTTTTCACCCTATTTTGACTTAATATCAAAAAAGCACCCTAATTTTAAATCGAAAATTCTCGCATCAAAATATCAGCTTTTTTCAAAAAGTCGGTGGGCTTTTTGTTCGTTGAAATCTCTACTCTCTGACAGTCTGAAAAAAAATATACATCTCCATGGTAAATGTTCTCAGAAAATGCAAAAAATCAAAAAAACTCAAATTCGAAGTTTTTTTTTTAATCACTATGTACAATTTTGAGCTATTTATTAAAATTCACACTTCAATTACTCAAAAAACGTAAGATTCCATGTTACATTGATAGACGAAAAAATTGGAAATCGAAATACACTAAAGTAACGTAACCTAAAAAATGGATTACAATTAATCAAGTCTATTTATAAATGTAAAAATGAAAAAATTAAGGTTTCAAAAAAATCAATTGGCAAAAATTAAATCACCCCTCATTTTGGCAAACCTCTCACTCACTGAAGGAGCAGCAGAACAGAATTGTTACAGGTCATATTATCAGCTTCAAACTTGGTTAGGCAACGAATTGACAACAACAGATAGAAGCTGAAAGAAACATCAACGTGGCATTATGACCAAATTTACAGAAAAGGATTTAATTCCGGAAGTATTGCTCAAAGCTATTTGCTGTCGCTGTGAAGCTGGGTGTAACAGTTTGGAATGTGGCTGCCGAAAACATGGTTTAAAATTCACAAATTTATGTAAAAATTGTCATGGTTCTGAAAATTGCTCCAATATGGAAGAAAAAACCATCGAAGTAGTAAATGATTCAGATGAAATTGTGGATAAAGAACCAATGCAGATTGGAAATAACATTGGAGACGAAAAAGGTGATGGTCTTGAAGATTTCGAAGATCAACTAGAGTTGGAAAGGTTTGTCGAGTCTAACGATGAAGAAATGCCATCAAAGAAACAAAAATTAACGGATAGGTGATTAGAATTCAAGATAGTGTATTTATAAAAATCAAGATTAACGTTTTTAAAATTATTATAATGTATTCAAAGTGAACTATCTAAATTCAATAGTACGATTTACATGTATATAGTGATATAGTACATAGTGATTAAAAAAAAAATTCGAATTTGAGTCTATTGATTTTTTGCATTTTCTGAGAACATTTACCATGGAGATGTATATTTTTTTCAGACTATCAGAAAGTAGAGATTTCAACGAACAAAAAGCCCACCGACTTTTTGAAAAAAGCTGATATTTTGACGCGAGAATTTTCGATTTAAAATTAGGGTGATTTTTTGATATTAAGTCAAAATAGGGTGAAAAAAGATTATATTTCAAATCAAATAAATTACAGTGTATTTGGGACATAATAAGGTAAGTTTTCACAAAATTTCGTAAAAAAAATATTTTTTTTGAAAAAGATAAAAATAAAAAACTAAAAACTTGGTTATTTGAGTTTTTCACATAAATTTTGAGGTTATGTGTAAAAATTGTGTATACAAAAGTTGTAGAGCTTTTTATTACTCACAACTTTGCCATTCAACTTTTTTTCGTAGGACTTGTAGTTTTGCCGGAAATCGAGATAAACCATTTTTTACCCTTGAAAACCCACCCCCTCCCACTTCCCGAACTCGGATCGCCCGTAATTTATTTTTTTCCTCAATTATATCATATTCCACTCCTTTCCTAATGGGTTTTATCCTACTATTATTTTTTTTCACTTTTTACTGTTTTTGAAGGCTTCGGCACTGGTCTATATTGCATCTTAACAGCTTGTGGATTCAAATTAGTATACAGGGTGAACCAAACGTAGTAGACTAATAAAAACACTTTTATTTTTTTTTACAAATTAACCAATTTAATATCTCTGACCATATTTTTTTAATATACAATACAGGGTGTTCCAAATAAGTCTGATTTGTAAATAAGAAACAATTTACAAGTTTTCCCTTATCAACACTGTATATTTAAAAGTATTGTCTACAAAAAGTGATGCAAAAAGCTGTGATTAACAGTAAAATATACAGTGTTGATGAAAAAACTTGAAATTCTATTGAAAATAAGTGAAAATTTGTAGATTTACAGTAGATGTACAGTTCAAATACATCACTATTATTTGGAACACACTGTATATAGCAAAAATAAACAATATATATAAAATCAACAAGGAAATATAAGACTTACAATGCCTCTTTTTAGGTACCTGGTCAACCAAAAACATTTCAAACCAAACAAATTTGAAATAATTTTAGTTTATTTATCAATTTTAAGTGTATAGAGTTGCAATTCCTAGAAGCAAATTTGCAAGAATTAAAATATATTGTATTGAATGGTTTAAATTTTGACTATTATAAGGAAACTAGGAGAGAAAAAAACAGACGTAGAACCGCCTTATAAAAAATCTTGTAAAATGCAAAACAAATACAAAAACTGTAATAACATTGTGTGTACAATTTTAAAAAATAAAGGAATTTCAACAGAAGGCTCCGGCAACGAAGGTTATTGTTACGGGTCGTTCAATTCCCTACAATAGGAATGTTCTGGGGATATTTCCTTTCCGTTACGAGCCATGTATCCTAATACAACGCCTACTATTAATACTACAAATAAGGTCACCATTTGGAAATATTGGGTTAATTTTACCGAATTTTGCAATTCGTTTTGTGCATTTTTTAAATCGGAAATAGATGAAGACAAAAGATTAAAGTTAGTTTGGTCATTATCACCGGAAGTTGATGTGGAAACGATTACGTTTCCGTTTTTAGTTACTTCGCCGCTTTGGATACATTTCAATCGATGTTGATGCACTTTTCTACCACTTGTACTCTGTAAGAAAAAAACAATAAATTATAAAAAAGCAAATGTCTGTTGTTATTTTGGCTACTCTGTATCACAAAAGTATGTTCAATATTTGAATAGAAGAAATATATTGAATGGAAATATATGCAGTGACACCAAAACTATTTAAAAATTACACTTAAACACAGTCACTTATCCGTTAAGCCATTCAGGAGTTCATATGACCAAATTTAAAAATATTAAAATAAAATATCTTCTGTATGTTCCTTGTGGTATATTATTCATTCTTTTTTTAATTTCTTGGAAAATTAAACCACAATATTTTTAAATTCTTTATTTCAACGTTTCGGTAGCGTTCCAGCTACCGTTGTCAAGAAAAAATAAGTAGAAATTAATTTTTATCCCAAACTGACACAACAGAAAAAATTTGACAACTAGACAATCAAAAATTATTTTGAAGTTTAAGACTACAAAATTTTGTTATCAAATTTTTATTAAGGTCCATTCATAGTAGATCATATCTGTGCTCGTTTATCAAAGATAGGGAATTCTTTAAGTCAGCTATTTGCAAACATGCTTGGGATGAGGGTCATCAAATTCAATGGAATTCATCAAAAATAATATTAAAAGAACCCAATAATAAAAGACGGAAAATCAAAGAAAGTGCTTTAATACAACTAAATGCAGATAAATGTGTAGCTAGTATTTCAGCCGAATGTAGTCAAATTTGGTTACCAATGTTAGAAAGAGAAATTTCCAATAATCAATTACCTGCGTTATCAGGATAGCATCATAAGTTTTTATCCAGGTTTTCTTATGATTTATAATTTGAATAGTTGTTAATCGATACACATTTCAATACCTACACAAAATCACAAAACTGAGTATACATATTTCAAAAACTTAAATATTCATACACAAAAAAACTATCAAGAAACGCGTTTTATCAACAACATTTCCAATATAAGCGGAAAAAACGCGCTATCCCAATAAAAACCGTTCCTGGAACGTGCACTTCACTGGATCCATTTCTAGTAGACTATCATATCGTTGGAATGTCATAAAATGAAATATTTCATTTCACATTTTGCCACAGATATGATCTACTATGAATGGACCTTAATAAAAAATTTGATAACAAAATTTTGCAGTCTTAAACTTCAAAATAATTTTTGATTGTCTAGTTGTCAAATTTTTTCTGTTGTGTCAGTTAGGGATATAAATTAATTTCTACTTATTTTTTCTTGACAACGGTAGCTGGAACGCTACCGAAACGTTGAAATAAAGAATTTAAAAATATTGTGGTTTAATTTCCCAAGAAATTAAAAAAAGAATAAAAATAAAAATTTCAAAAAACAGTAATTTTTTATAATACTTCAAATGACCCAATTTTTAAATTTCAGTACAAATGACTTTTAAAAAATCCAATAGTAAGAACGACGTAATTTGAAAATTCCAGTATTTCAAACGACTCCATTCGAAGTATTTCAAATTAAAACATATCCAGTAGTTCAAATGATCCAATTGGAAAATTCCATTAGTTTAGAGTTTAGACGACTCAATTTTTAATTAAATCCAGTAGTTAGAACGAGCCAATTTGAAAATTCCAGTACTTCAAATGACCCAAAAGGAAAATTCCATTAGATCAATGGACCCAAAATGAAAATTCCATTAGATCAATGGACCCAAAATTAAAATTCCATTAGATCAATGGACCCAATTTAAAACTTCCAGAAATAGTTTACTATTTCGATGGTACACTTGCAGAAATGTATAACCAATCCAATTCCAATATTACAAACGAACCAAAAATTCCCAAACGTCCAAATTAAAATCTATCAAGGTCACACTAAACCACATCTAGTAGTTCAAATAATCAAATCAAATAATAAAATTTTATTAGTTAAAACAACCTAATTTAAAAAATCCAATAGTTATAACGACTTCATTTAAAAAATCCAGCAGTTAGAACGGCCCAATTTGAAAATTCCAGTAGATTATTTAGATTTGAAACTGTCAGAAAAAGATAACAATTCTGAAATTACACTTCAACAAAGAAATTTCTAAACCGATTCAAAAATTCCAGTATTTCAAACGTCCAAATTTAAATCATTCAATGTCACACTAAATCACAACCAGAAGTTCAAATGATCCATTTAAAAATTCTATTAGTTAAAACAACCTTATTTAAAAAATCCAGTAGTTAGGGCGACCCAATTTAAAAAATCCAGTAGTTAGAACGGCCTAATTTGAAAATTCTATTAGTTAGAGAATAACCCAATTTGAAAATTCCAGTAGTTAGAATAACCCAATTTTAAACTTCCAGTAGATTAGTGGACCAATTTTAAACTACCAAAAATAGAAAACTATTTCGAAAATACACTCGAGTTCAGAAATTTATAAGCCAATTCAAAAATTACAATATTTCAAACGAGCTTAAAATTCCAGTATATCAAACATCCAAATTTAAATCTATCATTCACACTAAAACACATCCAGTAGTTCAAATGATCCAATTTAAAAATTTCATTAGTTCAGACGTACCAATTTGAAAATTCTAGTCATTCAAATTAAAAATAGTAGTTTGAATGATTCAAGTTAATATTCTCAAAAAATAACTATATTTCACACTCGAACAAAAATTCAAGCGACCAAATTAAAAAAAAGTTGTTCAATCAAAATTTGAAAATTTCGGAAGTTTAATGACCCAAGTTAAAAAGCTCCAGTAGTTCAAGCGACTCAGTTTAAAAATAGAAGTTAAAATGACCAAAATTTAGTTTAGTTCATGGACCAAATTGAAAAAAAATTATAGTAGTTCAAATGACGCAAACCACTCAATTAAAAAATTGTAGTTCAAATGACCCAAATTGAAAATCTCAAAATATAAGTATATTTCAAAGACACTCGAACAAAAATTAAAACAAAAGTATTAAACCAAAAGTTTAATGGCCCAATTTAAAAAAGCTCCAGTAGTTCAAAACGATTCAGTTTAAGAATAGAATTTATACTAACCAAAATTGAGTTTAGTTCGTGGCCCAAATTGAAGAAAAAATTCTAGTAAGTAGTTCAAATGGCGCAAAATCCCTCAATTAAAAAATTGTACTTCAAATTACCCAATATCAAAATCTCCAAATATAAAACTATTAGACACATTCAATTATCAGAGATGTCAAACAGTAGTAAGAGACACAATTTGAAAAATTCCAGTAGTTAGAATAACCCAATTTAAAAATTGCAGTACATCAGTGGAGCAATTTAAAACTACCAAAAAAAGGAAACTATTTGGAAAATACACAGAAATTTATAAGCCAATTCAAAAATTACAATATTTTCAGTATTTCAAACGTTCAAATTTCAATTCACAAAAGACACACTAAAACACATCCAGTAGTTCAAATGTACCAATTTGAAAATTCCAGTAGTTCAGACGACCCAAGTTGAAAATTCCAGCAATCAAATGATCCAAATTAAAAACAGAAGTTTGAATGACCCAAATTAAGAATCTCAAATATAAATAATATATTTCAAAGACACTATAACAAAAATGCAAGTGACCAAATTTTAAGAAAAAGTAACTCGAACCCAATTTGAAAATTTCGGAAGTTTAATGACTCAATTTAAAAAACTCCATTAGTTCAAACGACTCAGTTCAAAAAATAGAAGTTACAATGACCAAAATTAAGTTTAGTTTATGACCCAAATTGAAAAAAAATTCCAGTAGTTCGAATGACGTAAACCCCTCAATTTAAAAATTGTAGTTCAAATGACCCAATATTAAAATCTCGAAATATAAATATATTTCAAATACACTCGAACAAAAATTAAAGCGACCAAATAAAAAAAAATAATTTGAGAATTTCAGAAGTTGAATGGCTTAATATCTTCTGTAAGTTCCTTGTGGCATTATTTATTATTATTATTATTTTTTCTCATTGTTTAGGAATCAAACCACAATAATGTTTTTTATTTTTTTATCTCGACGTTTCGGTAGCGTTCCAGCTACCTTTGTCAAGATTAACTAATTTAATCAAAAAAAAATTCCAGTATATCAAATGACGCAAACCATTATCAGCGATGCCATACAGTAGGTCAAACGACACATTTTGAAAAAAAATCCAGTAGTTCAAATGACGCAAACCACTTAATTGAATAATTATTTTATTCCAAATGACCCAATATTAAAATCTCCAAATAAAAAACTATTAGACACATTCAATTATCAGCGATGCCATACAGTAGGTCAAACGACCCATTTGGAAAAAATCCAGTAGTTCAAATGACTCAAACCACTCAATTGAATAATTATTTTAGTCCAAATGACCCAATATTAAAATCTCTAAATAGAAAACTATAAGACACATTCAATTATCAGCGATGCCATACAGTAGGTCAAACGACCCATTTTGAAAAATATCCTCTTACCTTCCACAGTTCAGCTAAATCTAAATTATCTAATTCATCAGAATCCATAGGAGTGCTCATAACAAGGAACTTGTCCCGCGATAATCCTCCAAGTTGAAATCCCGGTAATAACGTTACATTGACCTTAACAATTTCTCCCGGTGCCAGACATCCTGTACTTGGTTTAACCCTGAACTTTTCTGGAGATGTTGTTTTAAGCTAAAAAAAAATACGAAATAAATTCATTTAAAAAAATGAATCGTCAATCTTACCTTATATGATACGTGTAGGGTATCGTCAGAATTCTGTAGTTCCAATGTACTGATAAGTTCGTTAGCATCTCTGACAAATGTGATAATGCTCGATGGGGTAACTTTGAGGTAACCTCCATCTAAAAATAGTAAAAACAAATATTAACACGTTGCCTGCCAAAATGTTTAGATGTCTTCATACACACCCACAATGTAAACAATTCTTATCTTATTAGATTAACCCCAATGTTAGTTTGTTCTCGATTTATTGATTAGTTTTATATCTAGTGCTAAAAATAAGATTCTCCAAGTTCCAATTTGTCAATTTTAGCCCGCTTAGATAATTTTTGTGTACCCTAATTTTCAAACTTTCAATATTTAAAAAAAATGTATGGAACTATGGGAAATTTTCATTGAATATAATGTGTTCTCGTTTTTTTTTTGTAAGGTAAAGTATTTTTGGAACTTCCCTCGTAAACTGATTTATAATGGTTTTCAAAATAATTAAAACCGATACTTTTATAAAAAAAAAACGAAAAACAATAATAAAAATATTGACATCCCCTTCCCCAAAACCTCATAAGAGTTAGGAGTACATAAAATCGAATATATTTAAAAATATAACTGGTTTAACGTCAAGGTAATTGTTAGAATGTTCTACTTATCGCAAAAATAATGTTATTATTTTTTTACTTACCCGATTCTTTGTCGGAAACACTGTTAGCGGTTTGCTCTGACATTGAACCTTCTACGAAGTGAACCTGCCACAACAATATTGATTAGTTACGTTTAGCCGGAAAGTGAGTTTAACTTCCGGATCGTGTATAGGTTGCGGGGTGTTTTCAAACATTGTTAGAGTAGCATTTGAAAAAAAATAGCGGAGTGCTGACAAAAAAATTAATATACATATAGGTTAGGTTTGTGGTGAGTGGGTCTATAAGGCCCTCCACTGCGACTCACAAGAATCTATTGTGGCTCACACCTATTCAGATTTCACCAAACAAATTCAGCTTCTTAACAAAGCCGATTATTTTATTTGGTGAATGATATTTCAGGTCCGAGGGCGAGAGAGAGACCCTGCCAAACATCAGATACCTGATTCGAGCCGCGGCGGGGCAGGCACAAATTATATGCTCTGCTGTTTCATCATCTTCCAAACAAAGACGGCAAGTCGGATCTTCCGAAAGTCCAAGTTTTAGCATATGATGACAGTGGCCTGTTAAAAGGCCTGTTAGACAACGTAGGTCATGCCTGCTATGGTCTAACATTTGTTTGGAGACATACTTCGAAGGATGTATAAAAGCCTTTGAATGAACCAATCCTGGTAAATTATGCCAGAAGTCTAAAGCTCTTCTTGCTGTCCAGGTATTTAGTGTTTGTTTGGCAAAACTTATTGCGATGCCAATTGTGGGTTCTGGTCCGATAGAAACACGTGCGGCACCCTCCCTTGCAAGAAAGTCTGCCTTCTCGTTTCCTTCCATGCCAGAATGGCCAGGGATCCAGACCAGCAATACTTTATTGAGTTCTCCTATTGAGGAGAGTCTTTTTTGGCAGTCCAAAACCAATTTCGACGTTACACGGCAAGAGCTAAGTGCTTTTAAAGCCGCTTGGCTGTCCGAGAAAATTTTTATTGTTCTATGTATGAGATTGGCTTGCTCCACTCTCTCCACACATGAAACAATGGCGTAAATTTCCCCCTGAAATACGGTTGCATAGGATCCTAGAGAGGTTGAAATTTCTGTCCTAGGTCTGCGCCCGTATACACCTGCACCAGAGCCTGAGGGTGTTTTTGAGACGTCTGTGTACCAACAGCTGTCTGCTCTTAATAGTTCATCCTTACGGAGGACCCATTCATCTCTATTTGGGATTAGGACGGTGTAAGGCAGGTCGTAGTTTACTGTTGGAGGCATTATGTCAGAGGTCATTCCCAGAATACTGTGACTTTCACTGTCCGCTAGTATTCTGCTTCGTTCTGCATAAGCCTGATTTGTGCATTTAGAAATATGTACAATTCTGTATGCTGTCCATCTAGCCTCTCTTTCCAAAAATATATGGAGAGGAGGTAGGTCCAGAAGGATTTCCATGGCTGCTGACGGTGTGGAGCTGATAGCACCAGTGATTGCCAGACAATCCTGTCTCTGTAAACCAGAGAGCTTTGCTTGGGCCGTTCGCTGTAAAGCTTTTGGCCACCAGGCAATAGCTCCATATGTGATCATTGGTCTAACAATCATCACATATATCCAATAGATTTGTTTGGGTCCCAAGCCCCAAGATTTTCCACAGATCCTGCGACATGTCCACAAAGATAGTCTGGCCTTATGGATAACTTTTTCCAAGTGAGCGTTCCAAGTAAGTTTCTTATCTAGGATAATCCCCAAATATTTTACTTCTGCTGCAAATGGAATAACCTCACCATTGTAGGAAAGTGGTGGAAGATCCTCCAACTTCCTTTTTCTAGTGAAGGGAACTATTACAGTTTTGCCAGGGTTAACAGACATCTGTGAATAGTATCAATACTATTATACAGGGTGTTTTCAAATGACACTCACAACGTTTGCATGTAGATTCCTCTCGTAAAATTGGACAAAATGATATAATGATTAAGGGGTCCAGCACACTCACTTTTCGAAATAGAGGGTGTTAAAGTTTTGAATAAATTGAATAAATATTTTTAACAATCTTCTCTGAATGTTTTAGATGCATTGCTGTTTCATAAATTAGTACCTGTTACATATTCCAACCATAATTACTTGGTAGTTATTGAAAAAAATTCATGAAAATTTTTTTTTTCAAATTAATTATTAAAAAGTGATCATGCAGACTTCATGAAATCATTAAATATCTTGAAAACTACAAATTTTTTGATATGTAGGTATGATAGGTTATTCGTTTTTCACGTGAAAACCATTGAGGAATAGAAAATTGCTTCAAAAGTCAGTGGCGTAAAAAATGGAAGGGGAAAGGTGACATAGTCTTCCAAATGTACACCACTGGATAAAAATTTTTTTCTACAAACGTCAAAAAATGACGCGCATTGAAAACAATATGCGAAGTGACCCTTTTTTTCATTCTCCTTCGTTACCATGACACCGTCCGCGAAGTAGTGTGCGAAATACTTACTTCGCACACTGCATGTAAACTATATGGGATTTTTATATTTTATTTCCATAGTTACCGTAATTACTTGATTTGGAAAAACAAGCCAGTTCAATACTATTTTTCATATTAAGCAAAGCATGTTACTTATTTTAGAACAATATTTTTGACGTTTGTAGAAAAAATTTTGTATTTTGTATTTCGAGAAGTAAATGTGCTGAACCCCTTAATCCTTATATCATTTTGTCCAATTTTACGAGAGAAATCCACATGCGAACGTTGTAAGTGTCAATTGAAAACACCCTGTATAAAAACATTTATTTCGTTCAACAGTAAAGTGTGCGCAATGTTTACTTTTTGATTAAAATTTTTGGAAAAATTGCTGATTATTAGTTACCTTCCTTATTAAATGAACCTCTTAAAGAATATTATCGTGCGCCCCTGGTAGGTGGATATTTTTGAAAATGAACTATGTACCTACATATAGTAGGCTCATGATGGAAGGAAATTTATACAAATAAACTAACCCCTTTATAAAAATTCTATGGTTCGCTCATGGTTGATGGAATTTTTTGAAAATAAATGAAGCCCTCATAGAAATTTCATCGTACGCCCATAGATGGAATTTTTTGCAAATAAATTAAACCCCTTTAAAAAATGTATTGTTCGCTTATGATATAGAATTTTTTTAAATAAATTAACCCCTTTTAAAAATCCCATTGTACGCTCATGGTGTATTAAAATTATTGCAAATATACGAAGACTTTTGACAATTTTGTGATATAAAGCCGCGTCCACATTAGGTATGTCGAATGGTGTCGATCGACAATCGACTATTGTAAAACTGCGTCCACATTATGGATCGACAATGTCGGGCGACCATCCACACTGGATCGACATTGTCGATCGACACCATTCGACATAATGTGGACGCGACTTTAGACCAGTGCAGATAGCCTAAAATGAAATGAAAATGGGACAAAATTGATAACAGATTAGGATGGGAAGAAACTGGTCAGGAATACAGGAATCAAAAATACAACAACTCAAAATGTAGGGGGCTGTAGGGGGGGGGGGGGCGTGTTTTTAGGAGTCAAACGAGGTTTTTCGTCAAAAACGTATATTGTAATTTCCGAAAATAGGGAATTTTTAAATTAATTGTTTAGGTCAGCTATTCTCAACCGCTGGTCCGACGGACCATTGGTGGTCCGCGGAGAAATTTTGCTGGTCCGCTGACATTTTCCCTATCCACGAAAAAAATTTACTTATTTAGATCTACGTAATTTATGATCAGTACTCAGTACGACACGGAAGACAAATTCCCGAAATCCCATGTAATTCCTAAAATTGGAAGTAACGAATGAACAGAACATTTTTCATAGAAGCTGTACTTTTGTTGCATGATGTGAATGTGTGTGAAAGGGACCACTGCGGGCGGGCTACCGTCACGTGCGAGGCAATCGCGAAAGCGCGGCGCGCGCAGACACTGGCTCTATTGGCGACAGAAACAGAAACAGAAGCAGCTTTAAATTAAATTGTGTCGTGGTCTGGGAGCATCTTTAATTTATTGTTAATTAAACGAAACATTATAATAATTATACATATATTTAACTGGATTGAACTAATATAAAGGTAAGTTTACTCATTATTAATAGATTATAGACACCCACACCTCGCTTTGCGTTGACTTTTAGTTAAAAAGGGGAGTTTTGATGGCATGGCCCAATTTCCTAGAAACCAAAGTAGTGCAATCTTTTAGAAAACAGAAAAATTCAAACCATTTCAAAAAAAAAAATAAATAATAAAAACTGGAACCTACAACAACGTAACAACAACGTAATATCGGAAATCTAACGACGCGCTATGAAAATTAGTACTAATTAAGCAGCGACGCAACTTCGAAAAAACGCAAAACGAAACGACGCAAAGCGAGGTACGGATGTTCTTATATAGACACTAATAAAAAATATTTTTAACCCTTAGTAACATGAACCGTAAACAAGGCATGCTGTTTAATTTTTTGAATACCGGTTCAACGTCTCAAAAAAATGACCGCAAAGCAGAACTTCCGCCAGCAAAAAAGACGAAACTAATTATCAGACGCTACAACCCTGAATATTTAAAATATGGTTTTATTCTTTGGCCCAAATCTACGGAAGAAGATGTACGTCCGATGTGTATCATTTGCCATGAAGTTCTAGTAAATGATGCTATGAAACCATCTAAAATGTTACGACATCTGAAGGCTATACATTCTGAGCTGGAAAATAAATCGCGTGAATATTTTGAGCGTAAAAACAAGAGTTCGAATTGCAAACAAAAGCATTTAAACAAAATTTTATTTCGAACAAGTCACTACTAAAATGCTCGTACTTAGTTGCCCTCCGAATTGCTAAAACCAAAAAATCATTCACCACCGGGGAAAATTTAATAAAACCAGTTTTAATAGACGTTTGTTTGGAGATGTTTGGACAAGCTGCTGTTGATAAAATCAAATCGATTCCCTTATCTAATGATACTATGAGAAGAAGAATTGAAAAATTATCAGAGAATTTGGAATATCAGTTAATTCAAAAGATAAAGGAATCAACACTTTTTGCTATACAAATTGATGAATCATGCGATATTTCCCAAAAAGCTATATTAATTTGCTACGTTAGATATATCGATTTTATTTTGGAGGAAATAAAAGAAGAATTCTTGTGTTGTATAGAATTGGTTTCATATACAACAAGTGATGAGATTTTTAACGCACTTAATTCTTATATTATTAAACATTCTTTACAATGGAAAAATTGCGTAGGTGTATGTACCGATGGGGCGGCTAGTATGGTTGGCAGACATTCTGGTGTTACTAAAAGAATTCAGCAAGCAGCAAATTCTGATTTATTGATGACCCACTGTATAATACACAGACAACATTTAGCTGCGAAAAATTTATCCACAGAATTAAATGAGGTTTTAGCGGCATCTATAAAAATTATTAATTTTATTAAAAAAGCGATTTAAATTGCAGATTATTCGCAATATTTTGTCAGGAGGTTGGTGCCGAACATGAGCAATTATTACTTCATACAGAAGTTCGATGGCTCTCGCGGGGTAAAATTTTAACCAGACTTTTTGAATTAAGGATGGAGGTAGAAATATTTTTAAGAGACAAAAATAATCCTTTAAGCATGCATTTGTCTGATGTAGAATGGGTTGCAAAACTAGCATATTTAAGTGATATATTTTCATATATCAACGATTTAAATTTAAGTTTACAAGGCGCTTCCATAAATGCGTTTCATTTATTTAATAAAATAGATGGATTTAAGAAAAAAATTAATTTTTGGGTGGATAAAGTAAATAAAAATAATATTGATATTTTTAATAATTATTTTGATTTTGTTAATTTGCAACAAAGTATAAACTTATCAAAATTAAATACAATCATTGGGCAACACTTACAATCATTAAATATTAGTTTCGCAAAATATTTCCCATCTGAAAAAACCACGTGTGAAAGAAATGTGTGGATAACAAACCCTTTTTTAACATATGACAGTAGTCAGTTAAATTTAAATGACAGAGAATATGAGTCGCTCCTTGAAATTAGTGCAGATATTATGTTAAAAGCTAGTTTTTCAACAATGTCTATTGATAAATTTTGGATCAAGTTGAAAAATGAATATCCATCTCTATACGACAAAGCCATGAAAATGTTACTCCCCTTCGCAACTACATACTTATGTGAATCGGGATTTTCTTCTATGACAGTTATAAAAAATAAATTTAGAAATCGGCTCTCTGTTATTTCACCGCTCCGACTTAGCTTGTCTAATTTGGAACCAACAATTGACAAGTTGATTGAAGAAGAGCAGCAGCAATCTTCTCATTAACAATATATTCATATACAATGCGCTTTGATTATTTTTATAATTTCTGGTTTTTTGTTCTAATCTTGCTTAAGGTTTGTTCATTGATTTAATTTGTTGGTAATTGTAAGAATGATATTTTTGTTTTGTTCCTACATTCATGGGTTTGTGATTTTTTTTTTATAACTCTGTCATTTTTATTAAAGTTTTATATACTTACCTACTTATTATTATTATATGTACATATGTATAATTATATACATTTAAATATTACTGTAAGCAAAATGTTACAACTAACTTGCGCGATAGTTCTTTATAATAAAAATTTGTTGTTAAGAAAATATCA
The DNA here is from genome assembly GCA_910591675.1 of Galerucella calmariensis. Taxonomy (NCBI): domain Eukaryota; kingdom Metazoa; phylum Arthropoda; class Insecta; order Coleoptera; family Chrysomelidae; genus Galerucella; species Galerucella calmariensis. The sequence goes on from CAJUYG010002111.1 coordinate 17,946, forward strand.
CTGGTCCGCAATTTTTTTTTAACAAATCTACTGGTCCACGGGCCAAAAAAGGTTGAGAAACGCTGGTTTAGGTTGAAGTTATGGGTAATTTTTCGGTTTTTTGTTAATATTACCTTGGATTAATTTCTTTTTTTTTTTTTCGAATAAATAACAGCTTGTTTGGGACATAGGTAAGTCTCCTGTAAGATTCATGGGAAAAAATAGTAATTTACGTTAAAAGACCGGAAAGTAGTGTTTTTCAGGTCGAGACAAGCAGATCCAGGGCGAGCCGTAGGCGAGTCCTAGAAGCTTGGTGAGACCTGAAAAACATTTATTTTCGGTTGCAATTCTTTATTTAACTTTTTATAACAAAAGGGATTAACAAAACTAAAACCAGATAAAATAATAAGTTTGACATAAACGACAAATTAAAAATCAACGAACTGTCATCACTCGACAATATATCGAAACGTTGTTACCATAGTAACCAAATCAAGGTAGATTGTATTATAAAAGAGCGATTGGAAAAATGAAAAAAATGAACGCTAAGGACCGGCAATAGTAGTTTACCTAACTAGTGCGGTAAGTGATACTTTTCCGCACGCTATCGCAGATGGCCGAACGACGCTTCAGTCACTTTACGCACGTGTTAGGTACACTATTTTTTCTACTAGCATGCGGAAATAAGCCCAAAAGTTAACATAAAGGAACATTTCCTATTAAATACATATCAACAAATTAATTATTATTATTTGACATTCATTCAATGAGGCTTATACCAAGGCCATTTAAAAATGATTAAAAAATAAGTTTTTTTTTATTGCAAATTATAGCAGAATTATAATAAATTCATTAATTTTTCAGTCATTTGATAAACTACAATCATACAAATAATATATTTTAAATATTCAAATGTCAGTATACTCCTCAAAAACTTGACAAATTTACTTTTCCGCACGCTAGTAGAAAATAGCTATTTGTGTATTAAGAGCGGAAAGTGATACTTTGCCGCTTGAGGCAGAGAGTTGCCCGCGCGACGCATAGCGGAGCGCGGGCAATCTGCCGAAAGCGGCAACGCACTTTCTGCTCGAATTGCACACAAGATGTTTTCTACGATCACCTTATTTTTAAACAAATAATTAAAAAAAAACATGAAAAGTACACTTTATTAGAATGTGATGTTGAAACATGTAACAATTACTTATTATTTTTATTTATTGAGAATGTTTGTGACTTCTTTGCTTTATAACCCACTGCTTCTAACTTCAAAAATTCAATCAGTTTAGTGTATTTACTGATGTTAATATCATTTTTTACTTGCAAAGTGCTTCGAAGCATCGAATATTGTGACCACAAGGTTGAAGATTTTAGAGTTTTGGATTTTTCGCCAAAATAAGTCAGCAATACATTCTCCGAATATTTTTTAATTTTCTTTGAGCGGCACCAATCCATGAAAATATTGTATTGTTTTTCGTATTTACCTCTGGATTTAGTTGGCAGAAGATTAAGAGTAATATTTTTAGCAAAATCTGCTATATCTGGAGGTGTGCTTGAAAATTCACTGTATCTATTCATTTTTCAAATAGCTATTTATAAACAGACAACTTTTTTATAAACTAAAAATGAAATAATGACGTTTCATTAATTCCATAGTCTACACAAAATAGTAGGTAGGTACTTAAATATGCAATCACTGTTGCATCTAGGTGTATAAAGCATTGCCTACCTTCTGACTGTTATATTTCTACTACGTAAACTATGTAAATCCTTCACTGTAGTATTGAATCGAAATAATATCAATGTATGAGGTTTAAATTATTTCATAATTTCAATAAAATTAAACATATAAAATATACACCTCTATTATTTACTACCTTTCTTTAGTTTATTGTAAATGAAAACAGGCGAGCGGAAAAGTACGCTCTAGAGCGTAAATAATGTCAATTATGACAGATCGCGGAAAACATCAACTTTGCGGTTAGATTTGAGTGTGCAAAAGTCTACTTTGGGTAGTGATCGTAGGAAAAAGCTTTTTCCGGTCCCTGGCGTCCATTTTCCGGTCCCTGGCGTCCATTTTCCGGTCTTGACCGGCAAAACGCTATTTTCTGGACGAAAAATTGTCCAGAATGTGTACACTTTCTGGTTGGTCTTGAAAAAATTGACAATGACAAATTTACTTTTCCGCACGCTAGTAGAAAATAGTAGTTTGTACAACAAGTGCGCAAAGCGTCACTTTTCCCACGAGCGCAGAAGTTTGTGGGAAAAGTGATTTGCGTACAAGTTGCACACAATATTTTTTCTACAACCACATTTATTAATGAAAGAAATACAGTCATTTATATAGTTATTTTATTTAAACTTTTAATAGAAAGAACTTACAATATGAAAATAAATAGAAAAATCAGTTGAATGTATAATTAATTGTAAAATTTGAATAAATTTGTATTGAAACCTCAGGTAAAAAATTTTCGGTTGCAGTTCTAGCCTTTTCAATAATATATGGAGGAGTATTTTCAATGTCCGAATTGGACAACTCAAAAAATAAGTTATTTTGATCTTGGTTCATAATTCCTTAAATTGTTTTTTTAATTAATTAAAATTGATAATGAAATAAATAGTTTACTTAGGTACTTTTGGTTTTAATTTAAAAATTGTACACAAATAAGAAATACACTATTAGGTTGAATTGTCAAAATAAGTTGACAGGTCATAGGTAGCTTTGTTTGACATTTCGGTGCGGAAAAGTGCCATAGCGTGTACTTTTCGCATTACTTTACCAACGGCTATCAAAAGAATTAGGAAAGGCCTGCTTTGCGCATAAAAATTTGTGTAGAAAAGCGTGTTTTGTATAGTGGTTGTAGGAAAAAGCTTTTTCCGGTCCCTGGCGTCCATTTTCCGGTCTTGACCGGCAAAACGCTATTTTCTGGACGAAAAATTGTCCAGAATGTGTACACTTTCTGGTCGGTCTTGAAAAAAAATGTTTGCGAGAGAAAAAAATTAAAAACGAAAAACGGTTCTTTCGATTATTCTCAGAATTTCTGAGGATATGTGAAAAATGATAACCACAACAGTTTTAGATCTTTTTAATACCAACAACAGTGCCCCACATCATTTTTCGATTAGAGGTCAACTTTCGAAGGAAATGACTAAAAACCTCGTTTGACAGCCCCCCTAAATTTCACGTGGTTGTATTTTTGGTTCCTGTATCCCTGATGGCAGTTTCTTTCCTACCTTATCATTTGTTTCCTGTTATCCGTTTTGTTCACGAACAAAATCATCTGCACTATTCTATATGATCAAAGGATAAAAATTTTTACAAAAAAATTAACCCTTTTCAAAGATTTCAACATACGCCCATGGTAAATGGAGACTTTTACAAAAAAAATTAATTCCTTATAAACATTTCAACTTTTGCCATGAAAAAGAAATTTTTACTTCAAAACTGATCTAAAACATACTAGGTACGATCAAAAACTAACCTTTTTGTTGTTGTTTGTGGCGGCCACTACTTTTTCTGCTTTCGCTTCTTTTTCGGGGAATGTTTCTGGTATAAAGCTAAATACATAAGAATTTTCACCACCCCAGGATTTCAGGATGTATTCAGTAGGCACATAGTTATTTATGTCTTTCTTAGATATAAATTTGATTTTTTCTACAGCTTTTTCAGGCAACCAAGTCTTTACTATTTTAAAGGCAGCTGAAAACTCCAAAGAAATTAGTATGGAGAGGACATTTTCAATAACAAACATTAGATTAAAAAAACTGTATATTATTAATTAGGTTAATTTTTATATAAATTTGACCATGAAATGATTAAATTGGCAATTAAGCACGTTCAGAACGTGATTATTTACATATTTTTATATTTTTCAAATGTTTCCGGTAGGTACACTGAATCATTCAATCACTGTTCACTACAGGTGAATTTAATATACTTATTGCTTTATTTGAAAAAAAAGAGTTAATGAAGTAAGTATTCAAATTAATATAAAAATTGGTTTTCCATTTCAAATATATGTTGTGTGACTTACCACTTAGCACCCAAGGCATTTCAAATATCAGTATATAGTTCAAAAAATAGGGATAATATTCTTTAAAAAGTCCTATAAGATATTTTATCACTTCCATATCCATATTACTTAAACCACATCCTTCCATATCAAAAAATATTGTACACTGTTCTCCATTGCATTCTCTAAAAAAATAATAAAAAATTCAATTTTTACAGCATATTGATGCTATTTAAGATATGTTCTTTACCAAAAGAGTTTTTTAATGGAAATAACAACTAAATTTGACCTACCGTTCTAATCTTTCAAACCAATACATAATACATCTCTTCAAAACATCCATATCAATTGAATTTTTTGTGTGTTTTTTACATTTAAATACCAACATTTTGCAATTTTCATTATCTGTACCGAATATGAAGAATTCACCCATACAAATTAAATCCATTTTAACATTGCTTTCATTAATATCTAAAATATTATCAAAAGTTTTAAATACATTAGGAAAAGTCGACTCCTGCCTCGACTTTGCTTTTAATTTAGTATATTTTAAAATGTTACCATTCACATTGTGTTCTTTTCTCCATGTTACAGAGGTCCATATCATATTACGGGCATTTTCCAAATTTCCTTCTTGATGTAATACAAATCTTCGTAGCCAATCATCATTATTTCGTATTTTTTCTAAATCTTTTGGATGGATGCCTTAAAAAATATTTTTTTAACTGTAAAATTGTACTGAAACTTCATATTATATTATATAGGTATAGAACTAATGATACTCTGTAGCATCTTATTGGAAGATACACAAAAAAACCAATCAAAGTTAAATGGGAAATGTATGGAGATTGAGATACTGTTAGGTTTATGATAATTTTCAAACAAGGTGGGTACTTAACTACAGCTTCAACAAACAAAGCAAAAAGCAAATTTTACTTTAATTGTATAAAATATTTATTAGTTGCATTTTAGTTAACTGTGTTTGTTGAAGTTGGTTTTTTAGTTATTTTCAATAATCAGATATACCAAAAAGTACATTTAAATTTATATTATTTTCCAAAGCTTTTACAGTTTCAGGCCTAGTTGTTGAATTTTTTCATCAGTGTTAGATAGTGAACAGAATTTGAATAAACCTAATTGATCTTGATAATGGTGGCTGGAATACTACCAAAACGTTGAATTAAAAAATATAAAAAAGATTGTGGTTCAATTTCCCAAACTAATTAAAAAGGGTACAATTACATTTAAAAATGTCATTTTTGTCTCCATTATATTGTTGCATACATTTCATAATGATGTTAACCTTGGCTAAAGTAAAACCTGTACAACATGTATAATTATAAACAGTCTCTTTACTGTGAAATGGTCAAGGGGCATCAATAATTATTATACATTACATCTACTGGTTTTTATTAAAAACCTCGTTAAAAACTCAAAAGGTGGTATTCAGGACATTTACATTTTCAATGGGGGCATATTCTAATAAGGCAAATATCTATAAAACCCCAACCTGCTGTACCATTTCAAGTACTTAAAATCAATTTATCTCTCACTGATAAATGATAAATGATTTTAGCTTCTTGTTACTAGTCAGCAGCCATGCTTAAATTTTAAGATGTTAAATAAAAATTAATGTTAATTATTTAGAAAATGTTGGTGATAAAAAATTGTTTTGTAAAACAAAAACCTATTTTTGATTATAAGAAAACATCTCTTCTTCTGATTTAAAAGTTAAAAATTATATAAGATAACATTGAACAATAATAGATTCTTAAAGACTAATTAATAAACTTGTAAATTAGTAGTTTAGTTAGTGAATTAATGATAAATAAAATTATTAGTCTTAATAACTTGTGTATGACATAACAAAACTTTTTAATGCAGATAAATAATTTACTTATAAAATTCATTGGGTCATGGACATTTTTCGTTAACTACTAATTTTTATAAAAAAATCAATTTTTTGTGTATAATTTCAAAGTTATTTTAAACATAAAATAAACAGAAAATTATTAAATTAAAACTTACAGTCCTGTGGTTTGGAAGCTAAATCTCCCAAAAAGGCTTTTCTTAATTCTTCAATATCACTTTGTGATACTTCAGGACGAGTTTTTGTCATTTTTATCACTTTTAATTATTTGAATTTAATTAGAAAAATAATTTACTCAATTCACTCATTTGCAGAATATTGGATACCAAACTTCGACTTCAAGTACGTACTCTTATCCAATATTAGTTATAACAGAGATTGTCTCTATACGATTATTGATGATAAAAAATAATAAATGTAAAAAATTCAAGTGTCAACTGAAGTTTACAACAAAAACGTCAGGTTTCAGAATTGTCAACGTTATAAAAAGAATTTACTGTTTTCGAAATAAATATTATCCAAAATATTGTCAATTTCAGTAATATTACAAATTGTTGATAAAATAACAACAAAAATGATCTACGGTGTAACAAGAAAGTAATAACTTTTAAATCAAATTTGAAAATTTAGTGCTCATACTATTGATACCAACCTAACGATACAAAAGTTTCTGCACCTGTCTAAATTTGTCGACTGATTTTCAAAGTTCAAGTTCCTCCTAAAATTATATACAATTATTTCTCTATGGTTCCTCCTATGTTCTTCGAAGTGAATTAGTGAAACAGTTATATTTGTTTAGTCAACAAATTATGATCAACGTTATCGATAATCTCCATAATTATACTGCTTATTTTTAGCCTTATCATAAACTTCCTTCATACAAAGAAAGGTTCCAAGTTCCAAGATTAAGATTCGGCAACTTTAGTAATGATTGTGCATTTCGTGTAACAAGATGAAATATTTAACTTTGTATTTAATTTTGTCTATAATAATACATCAAGCTTGGTCGATTGAGAAAGAATTGACCGCTTTCATAGAAGCAGGGGTAGATTTTTGCTTTTACGAAACAGTAAAAAAAGGTGATGTATTAGACATCGAATACCAAGTCATCGATGGTGGGCACGGTGATTTAGATATAAATTTTCGTTTTGTTGAACCAACTGGAAGAATTCTGTTAACCGATTTCAAGAAATCCGAAAATAATCATAGAATTGATATCATAAATGATGGTGACTACAGATTTTGTTTTGATAATTCTTTTAGCTCCTACAATACAAAGACAGTATTTTTCGAACTTATCATAGAAGGAGAGGGTAATAATGAATGGAGAGATGGTGGTATCAATTTTGATAAACAAGATGAAGATTTTAAATTGAAAATAAATAATGTACAAGAAATTATAAACACTGTAAGAGGCCATTTAGGAAAAGTACGTAGTTTTCAAGATTTAATCAAATCTTCTGAAGCAAGAGATAGAAATATAGCTGAAGAAAACTTTTTCAAAGTAAATTCATTCTCCATTTTCCAGTTATCACTAATGATGGTGGTTGGATTTATTCAAGTTGTGATGCTTAAAAGTCTTTTTGATGATAGATCTAGAGTTCATAAAATATGGAAAAACTTTGATTGGGATAAACGTTCCTATTAGAAAAACAGTATAGTTTTTTGTGCCATTTAGTGTGATGATAAAACAATAGTTATTTGAAATGAAGTTTTCTACTAATTTTGTACTGATGCTGTAAACCAAAAATGTATAAACATATCAATAAGGCTGTATACAATGGAATTTAGTGTTTCTGTGTATGAGAAGTGAACATTTAGTATTACAAAGTTATAATAACATTTCAATGAACTGCCAACTGCCCTGTTAATTTTCATATGTCACTGTCAGACAAATAAATTCATGGAGTTGAATGTTTTATAGGGATGGTGTATCCTTTATAAACTGGACAAATTGTAGTTTTTCTAGTGAGCAATTCAGATTTATAGCTTTACTAAATATTTACAAATTTCTGTCCAAAAATAGTACTGTGTGTATATTTAATTTTTTAAATATTTAAAAGAACTTAAAAATGCATGTAAAGTAAATAAGAGTATATTTTTTACATTTAGAAATCATGGCATACAAAAACAATAAGTTTTGTTTGGAAATGTTATTTATAATGTAATATAATTATTAAAAAATATCTTGTTTTTTTCCACCTACTGAAATGCTTCTAGACTAAAATGTTTGTCTTATCTGTGTATAAATAATTGTTAGTTTTAAATTGAGAAAACGAAAACAAAATTGCTGTTTGGAGATTAGATAATAATAGTACAGGTCATACCTTCCTCAACGTTGGTAGAACTCCGGTGAATTTTTGTTTATATTCAATTTAATACAAAATAAGAGATAAGTACATAATTATTTTTATTTATTATAAAGTTTCAAACAAGTCTTTCCCTCTTGAATTTCTGCTCATTTATTTTTCTATTGACATGCATCTTTGAGCTATATTAATGTACAGAAAAACAATCATTATTATCAGAGATAAGGTTTATTACTAATCTCGGTTATTATATAGTTTATTATAATTAATAAACTATTTTGGATAACACACTTAGATAGGCAACCAAACATACACAAATTCATTCATCCACGAACCCTATCGATAAATGACTTTATACATATAATGGCATTGGTTACAGTTACCGAGCGTCCAGCTGCAGAAAGGTTCCCACTATGGGAGAAGAGCTTAGATTATATTAAATTTGGAATAAATATGTAGCAGCTACATTATGATCTACGCATGCAACCAAACATACACTGAGGAATAAAAATTTAAATGACCAGTTTTTTACTCCAAAATCGTTTATTAATACATTTAATAGGGATCATTAGTGAATGATTTTGCATACATTGGTATCAAAATATTTACGCAAATGTCTACTACCGTTATGGAACACAGCTTAAGACTCACTGACACCAACGTTAAGAAATTATAAACCACTGCTTTTCCGTGATGCCAAGTTGAACAGTTTTTAAGAATAATTAGAATTTCTTTCCAAATATATTAAGCAAGTTCCACTTTTCTCAAGTAACTGGTATGAAAGTGAGTAAAATTCTAAACTTTTGCATTCTTTTTAGCATTTCAAGAATAATATTTCGCAAACCAGAAATATATTACATTTTTAAACAAGAAGTTTTTCTGACACATCTAAAAATAAAAATCTGGCATCACTGCTATTATAGTTAATCTTTTACATAACTTCATCAGTTTCCTCATTTTTAGTTATATTCCTAAAAAAATAAACTTTTAATAAAAATGAGTTCCTGGAGAGCTGCTGGTTTAAAGTAAGTCAATGTATTACAACCATTTCAACAATAAAAGTATATGTATATCATATTTCTATAGAAACAGGTTATATCATAATCAGTAAATTTTCACGATTTCTCATAGGTATTCTATAAGTTACTACTAAATTCAGAATTTTCAAAGGCAAATAGTAACTCTACCATCATCTAATCATTATTCTTGTCTACATTTTTTCCTGTACTTTCTATGAAAAATGAGCCATTGGCGTAGTCGTTAGGTATACAATAATAAATTTGTATTGCAGCTACATCAATTTCTCCAACATAGCTGCAAAGCTTTTGAGACAAGCTCTTAAACCTGAACTAAGGACGGAAGCCTTGAAAAGGGGGGACACTCATATTAAAATCACCAAATGGCAAGACGGAAAACCAATAAGTAAGTTTTTAAAATAATTTTTATTTTCACTTTCTGTGAACCAGGATTTTGCCAGTTACCCATCTGGTTTGGTTTTTCTGTATTACATATTTAATTTATACTTTTATATTTGCAGATGTTAGGGAATAATGAGATGTAAGTTTATAATGTGTGATTCGTTTGTACGTTTTTGACAAACTTTGATTGGATACAAAACTAACTCCACTAATTTTTTTATATGAATAAGTTTTTTAATGGATTTTATAAACAGTTTTATTGTGTGATCTTTAAACCTTTTTGGTAACTCTCCCATCTACCTTTGAAAATTCTAAAATATTCTACCTACCCAATAAAAAAATATATGTGCAGTTTTGTTAAAATTGCTGATCTAATTTTTCTTTTTTATTTTTCAGAGGAATCCACCTACTAATTCAATAATTTAAGTTCTAAATACCTATTCATTGTTCCATTGTTTAGCTGCCTACAGTGTTTTGACATTATTTGTAAATATTTTTCCCAAATTTACATCAACTGTACTAACATTTTGATGTAACATAGAATGTAGTAAAAGAGGAAATTAAAACAGTTGAAAAATTAACAATATTTTTTTATTGCAAATAATAAAAACATTGTAATATATTTGTTATAAAAACCATCACCCTATTGCACTATAAAAATACGAAGAATTCAAATAGATTTTTTTGGAAGACCTTCATTGGTCAATAGATGACTCTCGTCATCCTTCAATATCCTTGGTCCTTCTCCTATTTTTGTATGAATGATAAATTTTAAAGAACCAGTTTTTTGTTTTTTTGATTCAAATAACAACTTCAACTCCTACAAATAAACAAATTTATATTTACTGTAAATACACTGAAAAAACTTACTTCTTCAATGGGTCTTATATCCGTTTTTATTCCTCTAACATATTCTGGTGTATTTAAAGGTGGAAACACAAAATTTATCACAGAAATAAATTCCTCAACTTCTGACTCCAGAATGTACAAACATGCATTCGGACCAGCATCAAAAGTGTAAGCAACCTTCTTTGAAGATTTAATTTTGTTATAAAGATGAACAGTATCAGCGACAGCATGAGAAATGTCATTCATGTACACACAAGGAGGAAATGTATCCAAACAAATAGCATGAAATTGATCTGAATCTCTCATAGTAATCTCTGCAAATGTTTCGAAATCTTTCTTGAAGATTGCTTCTTTCAAAGCCTCAACTCTTTTTGGTACAATTGTCCTAGCTCTATAATGAAGAAGTTCAGAAGTTTCAACACTTTTTTTCATACCCGCAGTTGAACTGTACTTTTTTCTTTCATCATTCACCACTAGAATTATTACTCTCATTTCAGGCCAGTGAGATACTGGTGCTATTTGGTGTGCTATAGAATCTTCACCTAATACATCTTCTCCTTTGCTCCATTGAACCCATCCTCCATATAAGCTTCTACAAGCACTTCCCGATCCAACTCTGGCTATGCTGGTTATATCACCATCAATTTCATATAAATCAGCTAAGGCAGCTACTAAACATGCATATCCTGCAGCTGATGAAGCTAAACCAGCTGCAGTAGGGAAATTGTTTTCTGAACAAATTGCTATGTTCCATTTTAAAATTGATGATTTTGAACTTGCTCTTCTTTTTACTACAAATATAAACGGATATTAAAATTTGTTTTGTTTTCAATAAACGTCAAAGATGGTAGTTTAATATAATTGTTCACTAAGAAGCAACAACTACTTCTTGCACCATATGCCCCGACAGATATTGAATTACACTTTTATGTTCAGTTTTCATTTGCCAAACTGTACTTTCAAATGCTATAGTATAAAAAGATTAAAGTATTCACAGCAATTCCATTGTAAAATACTTTTTACATAAAAAATTAACATTTTTAAAGAATATATCTAACTGTTAGATCACAATTTCTGCAGATGCATATCATACATACAAATTAGGCGAACACTAACCTTCTTTTAGACAATTTTGTAATCTTTGGTTATCAAATGATTGTATTTCGCCATTTAACCAAAAAACGTTTTCTTTTAAAAGTGGACTTGCTAAGATTGTTGTTTTAGCGCACATCTAAAAATAATGGTGAAGATTTGGATAATAATTGAAGTGTAATTGTAGAATTAATTAACAAATACCTATGTAGAGAGAGAGAAGTATACTTTATTGACACTAAAGCATCAACAGGCCATCGACCGAGGTCTTTCAGCCAAATACCTATGTAATTAACTCAAAAACTAATTAAAATTTAGTATCTAGTTAGTCAAATGTGATTTAAAAATAATTATTTCAAGTATGTACCTAGACTTACAAAATCTGTGCTCAATGTCCCACTTATTGAATCATTTAATGGTAATATTAAATCTTCATCTCTTTTGCCCCCTGAAATGTGTAATTTTTATTTGAAAGGATATAATATAGAGCTTTTAATTTTCTTGTATTAATTAATAGCTTCAAAGAAATGTATGAACTGACTAAGTACTTCTGAACTTACAATATTTAATAACAGCTATATTAACAGGAGCTATTACAGTAACTAACTTCATTTTTGCTAAAAAAAGATTGGAGAGTTAAAATAACATAAATTAGTTTTGAATATTGTGCTAATATACTTACTTAGATGTATTCAAATAAAGCTAATGAGATTCTTTCAATGTCTCAAATGGAATTTAGAAGTAATAGGTTAACAGACTCAATAAAATGTTGAATCCTGCAAGAAATATTATTTATTAAGACACAAAAAGTTCGAGATTATTAAATGTTTTGCAGTAATTTTAATCGTTCAATTTATTATACAGGCGATTTTACAGTTATTATCGATCTTTTTTTAAAAAAATACATAATCTGATAGTTTTATATTCTAAAATTTTATATTTATGAGTTTAATACTTACTTTCTAAGCTAATTTATATACGAAAATCGTATTTACTGTTTGTTGAACTTGAACTAAATTTGTAGATCTTTTAAATTGTTGACGCAGACGACACAGTAGTTCATGTATTCCAATTTAAGTAATGCCAACTTTTTAAAATATTTGTTAATACCAAATGTGGGTAAACTCCAAACTGACAGACGTTTTATAAAATACTTTGATAAATCAGATAAATGTTTATAAAATGTTAATTCACTCGCCAAATGTGATTAGGTTCGTTTTCCACGGTTAAAGTTGCCATCATAGACAAAAATTATATTATTATATTTCTCTTTGGTTGCCAGTTGCCATTACTGGATTATTTATTATGACATGTGACAAGAAGGGATTGAATTATTTTTGTAAATTATTAAAATTTAAATATTTTTAAATGGAAGTTAAAAAAGAACCTCTTGATATTGATTATAATGCATATGCTTTAACGGAATGTGCTGCCACCATCAAAACAGAAGATTCTGGAGAAAATGTCTTATGTTCAACAGCCTTTTCAACTATAAAGTTGGAATGTAAATATGATTTGGATCCAATTTCAAAGCTGCTAAGTGATGGTACCGAATCTCAATCAGGCGAATATTTAACGAATATTGGTTCCTTATTGAAACAAGAGCCAAAGTCATTGACACTAAAAACTGAGGTTAATACAGATTATACTTTTAATTTACCTGACTATAGCAAGCATAATAAGAAACTCTCAAGTAGAAAGGCAAAATTTACTTGTCTAATATGTATCAAAAGTAAGTCTCTTTAATTATTATTCAAAAACATTTATGAAATATGATATTTCAGATTTTTCATCACAAGCATTGAAGAAACAACATGTAGATGTTCACTTTGGGAAATGTTTTACGGTGTGTTCAGTATGTGGAGTAATGTGTGGTAAAACTTCAGAATTCTTAACACATTACTTTATTCATAGTATAAAACGTAAACTGACAAATAAATTAAATTTAATAAAACCACATAAAAAGTTGATGAAAAATGTTTTAAAATATTTAAAGTTTCAATCAAAAACTAGTAGATGCAGAAAATTTTATAAAAAACTTGATTTTAAATGTAAACATTGCTCTGATGTATTTTCTTGTAGAGTACTTTTTAGAAAACATAAATGCTTTTCTAATAGAGTTAAACATATTTTTAAAAAGCCTATAAAGTGTAATATTTGTTACAAAAAATGTTCTACCAAGTTCAGTTTGAGCAACCATTTGAGAACACACAATCTGAACACAATTATTTGCAATATCTGTAGCAAACAGTTTCTCCGAAATAATTATTATAAACATTACCGTACACACATGGGACAAGATTTATTTAAACATGAATCTATGCATTTACCAAAAAATAGTTTTCAGTGTAATGTTTGTTTTAAAGAATTTGCAGATAAGACACAACTAGAAACACACATGTATGATCATATTGGTGTAAAACCATTCATGTGTGAATTTTGTTCAAAAGAGTTTGCTAGAACAGATTCACTGAGAAATCACCTTAAGATGCATATGGATGACAAAAAATTCCAATGTGATGTTTGTCAGAGACGTTTCGTTAGACGAATAACTTTGGTTGAACATTACAGAACACATACAGGAGAAAAGCCATTCAAATGTGAGCTTTGCCCCAAAAAATTTACACAAAAGTCTCAGTTAAGAAGTCATAATAGAACTCACATTACAGAAAAACCATTTGAGTGTGAAATTTGTTCAAAACAATTTGTAATACAGTTTCAACTTAAAAGACACATGCTCACCCATAACACCAAAAAGCGTTTTGAATGTGAAACTTGCTTTAAGCAGTTTATTGAAAAAAGGAATCTAAATGCTCACATGCTGCTCCACACTGGAACAAAACCTTTTAAATGCGAACTTTGTTCCAAATCATTTACTTGGAGACACAACTTAAATCGTCATATGAAGATTCATGAAGAAAATGCTTTTCAATGTGATATCTGCCAAGAAAAATTTTCCCGTTATCATATACTACAAAATCACTATCGACTACACACTGGAGAGGTACCATATAAATGTGATATTTGTCCTAAACAGTTTAAGCAGAAAGTAACCCTAACTGCTCATATGTTGAATCACACTACAGAAGATTTTTGAAACTGTATTGGTTAATTAAATAAAGTTCTTTTTACAAATTCAATTATTGAAAGAATATTGCTCCTTTGATGCTATTTTATCTTTGTGTACACAAAAGGTGAAACAAAATAAACAAGATTGTATATGATCTAAAAAAATTGATTTATTGTATAAACTTGTTAAATAAATTTTATGAAAATGTGTAATTATCATTCTGTAGAAAGTTCTTTTTCATTATCTAAATTTTCATCTAAATGTAGTTGTTGTAACACCAACTTGGGTAATTCAATTGAACCAAGATAATCATAACTTTGACTTGTCTCTCCTATCATTATATTAGTGTGTCTCTCCCAAAAAGTATCCTGAATTAAATCTTCATGAAAAGGAAATATTACCTACAATTAAAAAAATATAGAGAAAGGCTGGAGCAACTACAAATTTTACAAACAATTAAATATAATTTATAAAGTTGAAGATTTTACCAGCTTTTGCTTTCTATGTGTAGGATGTTGAATTTTCTTCCTAAGTAATATAGATCCTTTTTTAAATAATTCTGATTCATTGTTGTAATTTATTCCAAATTCACTAAATAAAATTTCATGCTTATCAGATGATACTGTTCCACATAATCTTTGTTCAGCTTCAACATTAGTGAGTCCACCTAAAAATTAAACTAAATCATTGGAGTTGGGCTAATATTTTATATAACTACCTTTAAGTACTAAAGCCCAAAAAGTTGTATTATATAAGTTGTTAATGTGACAATCAGCCTGTCGCCAGTTAAGATAATCCCTCAAATTCTGATCTGATGGATATAACACTACTCGGGAATCAAAACAAGGTGGATATTTCATTTTAACATCAGGAAAATAATTCTTCCAAAAATAAACATAAGATGATGTAAAAAAACTGTTGATATATGTCATGATTTTATCTTTTCTCCTATTATACAATTCCGTTTCCTTTCTCATTATAAAAGAGTATTCATCACTATGACCATAACTTATTACGATATCTTTGTACTCCTGCATTACACTAGCTGCTGCTTTGTTCATTAAAAGTAATGCTCGAGTGTCATTTGGTTTCATGAAGTTGTGTTTTGCTGAGAATTTATGAAATCCTTTACCATCAACACGCACAACAATCCAACAGTTGGGTAGTATTTTATCTTCGGTCTCGAAACCTTTAACATACTCAAACTTGCTTTTAGCCATTACTGTAGTATGCAAATTTTTTAACAATCGAGTACCATTTAAACGAACAGTATTCATTCAATAAATTCATTACACTTTTATTTAAAGTAAATACAGATCATGTTTGTTGATGTAGAAAAATAACCCTACTCTTCTTTTTTATAAAAAAAAGTTACTACAGTCATTCTAAAGTATCGCAGAATAAATTATAAACCCACATTCACATGGAATGGTAAATTTAAGTTAGAATAGTTATTGGGTAGATCTTATTTCATTTCTCTATAATTTGTTTGTGTCGTCTACCTACTCCCATTTATAAAGGAGCAGTGCTTGAGTATTGAATAAAAATTTGACTTTATCCAATGGATTTTTGAAGCAATGGGAATAAACATCGTTGTGACTTTGAATTATTGTTTAATATGCAAAGCTTTAATAATTTATTTACGTAGATAAATAATTCAATAAAAGTTGAATAAAATAATTAATATCTTAAATATTTGCTAGTTAACGTTTTCGAATTTACAAAATACAAGAAGTGGGGTAAAGGGACTTTTCCGCAAGCAATTGCTAGTCGAACGACGCTTTAGCGGCGCTAAAGCGTCGTTCGGCCATCTGCAATAGCATGAGTAAAAGCATCACTTCACGCACTAGTTAGGTAATAGTATATTGTGCAACTAGTGGGGAACATTCAACTTTTCTCACGGGTGTGAAAATTTGTGGCACGAGCCCGAAGGGCCGGCGAGTGAAGCAAACACACGAGTGAGAAAAGTACTTTATCCACATGCTGCACACTATACTTTTTCTACAAGTGCACAAATTTAAAGAATACAAGTAAAGTAACTATGGTTAGTAAAACAAAAATAACATTAAAGTATCCTATCTCAAAACTGTTAAATAATTTCATTCAAAATTATAGTTGATGTTGAAATTTGTACAATTTTGTGTATGGTCAAACCCGGAACGTAATTTATTTTCATTAAATTCTCTGTTATTTGAAACTAGGTACATTTTCGAATTTTAAAACTTCTCATTAATCTGACAGTTTTGAGACAACTAAGTACCTAGGTATTTAAAGATGACAGTAGCATACTAAGTTTTTGTCAATTTCATTTGATTCTCCATATAAATGTATGTGGCGTGGGCAAAGTGTCGTGAGAAATAATATTTCTCACAGTATGAACAATATTTGGTTTTGAAATTAAGTAAGCTATGAGAAATACGTCACTTTTCATAGCAGTTGTAGAAAAATTACTATTTTCTACTACTGTATGTAAAATACGTACTTTAGATACACTTTCCAGTGCGTAAAGAAAAAGCTCCAATATGTAACTATCTAGTCTTATAAACATGTAGGTATAAAAAACGGATTTTAAATCTGTTTTTTTATAAATCAGAGATTGAAACCTATAGAATTCGGTTGAGTAACCTAATAATTATTGAGTACTGGAAAATAATACGGTGCATAGGAATAAGTTGGCGGTGAGTGACTGACGTTTCTTTGTGAATTGAATCTGACATTTAAATTGAGATCTTCCGACTATTATACCTAGGGTAAGCAATTGTATTTATATTAAGTTATTGGATATTTTTGAAAACTATGATGTTATTTTAGATTATTATAATTATAATAAAGATGGATTCCTGATTCCTTTGAGTAATTTTCTTTACGCACTATATAGTGCGTAATAGTTATTTAACCAACAAGTGTATTAATGAGGGCCGATTAACAATCGAGATAATTTAACGCACGAGCAGAGCGAGTACGTTAATGTTCGAGATTGTTAATTGCCCTTTTAATACTCGTGTTAGTTACACAGCTTTTCCGTCGACTGTATAAGTTGTATGTATTCGTTTTTCTCAATATTTAAAAACTAAAAATATTTATTTGTAACTGTCAAAAATAAATAATGACATTGAAATGTATGTTTGGTTGCCTACACCACAGGTAACTATCGATATACATATAATGTATAAGATGTGCGTTGGGTTGCCTGTAGAAAAATCGTTGATTATGTAAATCATTCATTAATAGGGGTCATTAATGTATGATTTTATCTAATTTTGAGAACGTTAATACAGACTTTCAGTTTGTCTCAAATTTCTTCCGTATCCGTAAAGAAGCTTTGCATGTGTAGACCCGTTACGTCTCAGCGTTGAACGTATTGTTACATACCCTACTCCTTATCCGTATCCCGACCAAAGTCAGTAGTCCGTGCTATTAGTGCTATGCTATATTACATCATCTTCCTCGTCTAGCAGTAATAGATTATTTAACATCGCCCCCATTTTACGTTTTAAAAAAATATGAAAAGGTGAAATAAAGAAACTTTGAGGTTATACAATTAAAAACAGAACGAAGCGACACGTTTTCTGCTAAAAAGGTTTTCTTGACAACTTCTTTACGTCAACGTAACTCCAATACGGATACGGATACGTGTAAAAACTTATGACAAGCTAAAAGTGTCATAATATCATATTAGCATATTAATTATTATTATTTGACATTCATTTGATGAGGCTTATACCAGGGCCATTAAAAAGTTATTGAAAAATGCGGTTTTTTTATTAAAAATTATAGCAGAATTTCAATAAATTTATAAATTTTTCAGTAATTTGCTAAACTACAATCATACAAAGATATATTTTTAATATTCAAATGTCAGTATACTCCCCAAAAACTCAACAAATCTACTTTCCGCACTAGTGCGGAAAAGTTACTCTTTCCGCGCTAAAAAGAGTGCGGACAAGTGGACCCCATTTAAAAAGCATTGGTCATTTACGCACGCTTTTGGGTGTTATAATGAAACTCCCATATGAAAAGCGTTGTTCATTTACGCACGCTTTTTAACGTATGTGTAATGTATGATTTCACACATTTTTTTTGGTTCGTAAATGCCTAATTTCGAAGGTGGTCGTAGATAAAGTTACTTTACCTACGACCCACCCTGTAATCAGTCAATAACACACAGTCGGTATCAATGTATAATGACGTCTATTACACACTGTAAAAAACGCACAGCTGTAAAGTAAATCGCACGGCTTTCCTAGCAGCATCTAAGCAACTCCATTTTATTCAAAATTACACTATTTGAAAACATTCGATATGGTCACGTTTTCTATGAAAAGCCCAAAGGGCTAAGTATATGTATTGATTATAATTGAAAAATGGACTTTCGATTATCAACAATATATTAATAATGATTCAACGTTAGTTCTTTAATGTGCTTCTTTCATTGGTAATAGAGATGGAGTTTACCAAGCACCTCTAATTATGTAACTGTTATTTCTTATAAAAAATACATTACAACAACACATTACTCGTGTTCTAAAGCATTTTACGCACTCACGGAATTACGAACTCGCCACTACGCGGCATCGTGCGTAACTTTTCCATTCGTGCGTAAAATGCTTCTTACCACACACGTTACGTAATATACTATTACGCACCCAAAAGCTGCTTGATAGTGCTTGATGGTATTCCATTGTTTTAAAATCTGAATTAAAATGAATCTTGATTTATACTTCTTTACCAATAAAGTAGGTAAGTACCTATCGTAGGTTTAAAAATAATATGCAATTTTGTACAAATGTTCCTAAACTCCAAGCTGTGTATTGGTTAGTTTATTTTTAGACAACTAATTTTCCTTGAACTATGATACTTGAATTATAGCATCATCAACTAAATTCATAATTATTCTATTTACATTTCTCATCCTCTGTATTTTGATATTAAGTAAGATTAAGAAATACACCTATGAATAACTATAACTACTGACTTAATGTCTTATTCATAGTCATAGTTAAATGATACACACTACAATGGTAATATACCTACCACATCTTTCGCATACCTATTTATTTTGTACACAGACTAAATGGGAATTGGGATGTAACAATCAGGCAAAAGATTCTGTTGGCTTATTCATCAGTGAATTTACATCTACATTCAGGTATAGATAATTATGAATTTGAATGATAGATAGGTACATACATAATAATTTATAAGGTCAAGCAAAATAATTAATGTTACATAAACAACAATAGAATTACTAACTCAGTGTTTTTATAGTTCCAAGGTTCAAATTATGTTAAATGTAAATCTGCCTAAATATATATTGATATAAACACTTAATTAGGTACCTATTTTAAACATTTCTGACAGTTTGAAATAGCAAAAAATAACTATGATATATTTATAAGGATAACAACTATTATAATATAGGTACTGGGAATAATTGATGCTATGAAAAGAATAGAAAAAACTATTCGAAAATGAAAAAAATACCTATTCAAAGAATTTGTTAGATTTTATTAAAATAACATGTGGATTATAGAAACAATGATGAAAATAATGAAATAAGACTATAAGATGTATTAGGGAGCGTTCAAGTATTACGTAACGCAATTTTTGAAGATTTTTGACCCCCCCTCCTCCCCTTGTAACGCACCGTAACGTTTTTCTGTACTCCTCCTCCCACTCTCTAAACGTTACGTAACACTCAAGTGACCATTTTTACCCTAAAGTCGCAAAAAAGTATGTTACAGATTTTATCCTTGGTATAGTTTTAATTGCCTTTACGGTAATAGGGAATACTAAATAAAACAAGAGATTTTTAATCCGCAACACCTGCGTATTTTGTTTATTTTTTATCAATTTTTGGCTTTACACACAATTGTTTTCATCCTTCATTCTCCTATTTTAGCTTTTTTTACTAATAAACTCTTAAAATAAAATAACATTTTTATTTTAATCTTTGACAATGCAATTATAAATGGAAACCCAACTGAAATTAAACATTTCACTCGAAATAAAATCGTATTTTTAACAAAATTAAAATATAATCAACTATTAACCAAGTATCTAAGTAGGTCTATAAAAACAATTCGATTGAAATTACTGCTCATCTGTCCATGGGTTTGCTAGCTACTCAGATTCTTTCATCACTGGCATCTGGAGTGCAGACGAAGACGGTTCTGGAATTGTTAAGCCACTTGCATCAACTTCGTCTTCGTCGAGCCAGTCATCATCCTCAGACGATGTTTCATAACGACGCACAATGCAGAGAAGCTCATTCAACTCTCGTATAACATCATTTATTTATATGTTCTATAAACTTCTCTTTATTTTTTAGTTTTTCTTTAGCCGTTTTCCAAATTGCGCTGGCATTTTTTTGACACAGTTGCGCTGGCAAGTCAGCATGAGAGCCTTCATAGGCCAAGAACAAATGATGATACAAATCTCCCTCTTTTGAGGACATTACATTATGAACACTATGAACTCACTTTAATAACACCGACTATAGCAATGTGCTTCTGCATAAACACTAACGAATACTGACAACGAGAACAAGAATAAATGACGTACAATACAATCTAGGGATTCCCCGTGAAATATAAACAAAAAGATTTGCCAACTTGCGAGAACAAATCAAAAATGACGACCAGACTAATACAATCAAGGGATTCCCCGTAAAACCTAAATGAAAAGGGTTGTCAATTTTGGAGTTTTAATTCCCTAAATTTATATTTAAAAAAAAAAACAATGTTACGTAACGTGTTGTAAGAAAGACCCTTTCCGCCCCTGTAACGCATCGTAACGTTTTACGAGACCCCCCCTCCCCCCAAATTGCGTTACGTATTACTTGAACGCTCCCTTAGTGGATGGATCACTTATCACTAGAACGGAAAAGCGAGACTTTCAGCATTAAAAAGGAAATTATTTTTTATTAAACTTTTATTTAATTTTGCAATTTAATCAGAATACATTTATTCTAAGGGCCATTAACGATTTTTTAACTTATATGAAATTAAGTCGTTAATGATCCGCCAAAATTTCATACGTTTAATAAAACTTGTGTGATAAAAACATTCAGTATTACAAAATTTGGTGTTTATTAAAATATAAAACAAAGAGCATTATTTGCAAACTAAATAAAAAATAAAACTTGTATCTTAAAT
>CAJUYG010002112.1:0-39605 GCA_910591675.1 Galerucella calmariensis
AAACTTTTGTGAGAGAAAATCTCATATAGCGACCACTCCCGGGTTAATGAAATAACATTTCTTCATCTTATTTCTATCAGATCAGAAAGCCCTGAGAACTGACTGCAAATTCAAATTCAGTTTGGCAATTTAAACGAAACCATTGCTGTTATTTCTTGCAAATTATGTACACAAATCACATAACAACGTACATATTACTAAGGCTGCTAAGCTTACTGAAACCGAAACGTTGGATAGTATGTGTCGTGCTAAAAACATCTCAGTCCGGGAAGTCGCAGGAGGACAAAGAGACATCACCGCAAAAAAGAACACGATAAGTAGAAATTGAATTTAATCCTGCAAACCGTTCAGAGTTCAGCACTTTTCATTGACTTGGGAAACCGAAGTCTTCGAACAAATACCCGCGCATGATAAAAGTCATATGTGAACGCGAGTCTAATCTCCTAGCAATTTTGCGCTTAAAATGAAGAATTCTTGTATATAAAACAACAGAAATTTTTTGTATAATTGATGCTAATTGAATCAGATTTGAATCATATTTTGAAAATTGCGATGGAATTGAAATTGGAGCATTAAATATGTCAACGGATCTCCCAAGACCGTCGAACAAAAATACAAACCTGTATTGTCTAACTTTGTTGATTGTAGTTAAATCAGCACATTCCTGATAGCCTAGTAACTATCTCTGATTATCATTTTCCCAGATACGTTAGACCAGATCGTGGAGAAGGTAGAAGTTGTCTGTATATATCTAATTCCATTCTCAAGTCCTATAGATATTTTTATTCTCCTCTAGTTTGAATTTTAGAACACTCGCATTACGCTAGCTTGTATTTATCGTCCGCCTGACACATCTCCTACCACTAATGCAACTTTGATAGATACAAGTGAGTATTGAAAATCTAGTTTTTTCAAGATAGCACCCAAAGCTCCACCGGAATCAGATCTGTCAACATTTTGTGATTTTATACTCATTAAGTGATCCTACATCCTATTAAAAAAATTAAATAGGACTTTTAGCACGAGATTGACCAAAAAAACGGTTATTTTTACTGGCGCATCGGTTATTTTCACTGGCGCATTTTCAAAAGTATTGTCGTTAGTGGTGGAGAATACAAAATGCGTATAATTCCATTGGAAGACAAAAATAATTTTTTTCAACTCTGGAAGTCCTCCATTAAAAGAATTAGATAGAGCATGGAAGTCAGAGAAGGCAATAAGCACATTCAATTGTTCTCAATTCCTCTTGATCGTCTAAATAAAGCCTAACATCACAAACTTTTCATTGTCTGCTACTTGGAATCCCCTTTTAAGACTCAATTGCATTTTATTTTTAATCGGAATAAATTGTCGTGTTTAAAAATGGACCAATTTAAAGTAGGAATGATGTTCACGTTTTACACTTGCGTGCATAGAAATCGACCCACTGTAAACTTTTTACTTCAACAATATATATTTTTTCAATTATCCATCAGATCAAAAAAATTTATATGTTTCTTGAAAGACAATTTGATATACCTAATTTAATGTGACTATGAACTTATGAAAACTTATTTCGACTTCTTATGTTTAACATATTGAAATTGATTCATTAAACAAACCAAGCTTTTTTGTTATTAACATAAATAGAGTGATTGGCAATTAAAAACTCAACACTAAATTTTTTAATCATTGGTATGACCTCCTTTTGCCCTTTTGCCGTATGAGAAATGATACGATTAGGCATGGATCTGAACAAGTTTCCTATTGTTTCTTGTGTGATGTTAATCCACTCTTCTTCTACTGCGACAATAAGCTGTGGGAGCGAGTTTGGAGTAAAAAGTGTAGCTCGAATTCTTCGTTTCAGCTCATAAATGTTTTATCGGATTTAGGTCAGGGCTGTATGCTGGCCACTCCATTACTCGAAAACCTACTTCTGCAATGTAATCTTCCACGATTCTTGCGGTGTGCCGCCTTACATTGTCATGCATAAAAGTAAATTGGTCTTCAATGTAGTCGACGTAAGGTACCACATGAATTGCTGAAATCTCCTCGATATATCTGGCAGCTGTTGAAACTCGTCTTCCGTGAACACGGTTGCCCCTACGAATGATCACATAGTCGGTTCGTGCTCCTATAGAAATTGCACCCTAGATCATACAGGAACCACCTCAATAAGCACTCCGCTTTTCGAAGCAGCAATCTGCAAATCATTCTCTTTGTCTTCGGTACACTTTCCTTCTACGGTCGCTACCATGGAGGCATATTCTGGTCTCAACTAAGAACAGAACAGATCCCCATTGTCCCAACGTCCAGTTCATATGATCCCGTACAAAACTCAAGCGTGCTTGCCGATGAGGTGAGTTTTGAAGCAATAGCAGGTGTTTCACAGGTCAGTCTATTTTCCTGCAGCCTTTGTTTTACTGTCCACTGACTAATAGCCACTCCACGAACCTCTCGAAGTTGTCATTGCACTTGAACGGCATTAAGGTAACGATTTCTTAATGTTGTTGACACAATAAAGCGGTTATCACGAGCGGTCGTGAATCGCCGTCGGCCTTTTCCTGGTAGCATATGAAAAGATCTAGTCTCCTCATAACGATGACACACTCTTCGAACCGCTGCGCGGGTCATATCCAATTGTCTAGCAATAGCTCGCAGGCCAAGTTCAATTTCGATTGAAGCAATAGCTTGGGCGGCTTTTTGTGGTGTAGTATGTATCAAACCAACACACTTGAACACTATCGAGATTATGAAAGACGAATAATAAGCAAATTCCAGTAGCAAACGCAATAATTGTAATATTTCACAGATTTGTTATTTTCGTTACAATCACGATATAAACACGTTTCATTCGTTTACCGGCTGCTACGCATATTATACGATAAGCCTTCTTGATAAATTTCTACTCACATTGGAGCATTTTAAATTTTCTTCCAAACGGCACACTCCTTTTTTTGATCTGATGGATAGTTAATAAAATATGTATAGGTAAAGTCAAAAGTTTACAGTGGGCCGATTTCTATTCACGCAAGTTTATATTCCAATCAAAATATCCAAAGGAGTCTCATCCAACAAATTTACGATTAAATTTCATTATTAGGCATAATTTACGTGGCAACCCTGACAGAAAATATGAAATATCTCATCTAATAATAATATTCTTTGTCAAATGATGATAACAGATGATAAATATATACAGTGAAATTATTAGCACGTAACGGTGAAATAATAGTTATTTACGTAATCACTGGGATATGGACATTATTAACGCACGCATGTGAAGTTTGCACGACGAGGCCGTAGGCCGAGTTCTGTATTCACATAAGTGCGTTAATGATTTCTATCACACGTTTTACGTACAAAATTTTATCTACAACTTTTCATTAGTATTAGTAACAGTACATATATCATAAAATGGAATAAAAATTCAATCCAACGTATTTCTGTGTGTTTAAATCTGTGTGTGTAAATCTGTGGAAAAAAAATGTCAAATTAATTGTCAAAGTTAAATGAACAAAAATAAATAAAAATGAGTTCAAGCGAAGACAATCTCTTTTCGGAAATTAAAAATGCAGCTTCCAGTGTTATTTTAAATATGTAATTCTGATATTAATGTTTTTCTAGATTCTTATTATCGCACTAGTGCGGTAATGTATTCAAAAACGCACTAGTGTGGTAATATACGTCATTATGACACTGAAAATAGTGTCAAATCGTACCCGTTATATGACAGTTGTAGATAAATTGAATTCAACGTCATATTTTCGTTAGAACTATAAAAATAAACCACAAAAAATTCGATGATTATCACTCAAATGATGCGGAATGTTTGTTTACTTTGATTGACAGATATTTGCTCTGTTTTTGAGTTTGAGAATATGTTGATTTTGTAACGCGATTTGGAAATATTGAATCAAGCAGTTCAGTAAGGTCAGTGAGAACAAAAAAAGTAGTTAACATGACAAGAATGACAGTTGATGTGTAGGTACTATTTGCAGGTTTTTAATAAAATCCCAAGTGTTACATATTATGGTTGAACTCGTTTTAAATAGGAGATTCCTATGATGACTGAACATACAGGGTGATTAATTTGAAAAAGTAAAGTTAGTAATACTACAAGATAAAAGGCAAATCTGGCAACATTGCGAATATCGAATATGGAATCTCCGTATCCTCAAATTGGTGTGACCCAAGTGTTGTACAATTGGGATTAGCGATTTACAAGATAATTGGCCGTTTCCAGACTTTTGGGCCACTGCGTAACTTGTTTGATAAATAAATTGAAGAACTTGTTCCAACAGCAATCAATTGTTTAAGGTGTTCATAATATACCATACTCTTTAAAAATTTTCAACAATTAATACAAACAAAAACATTTAATGTGACGTGTGGCTTCGACGAGGCGCACGCATACCCAAGAGAGTCCTATTTTTAGTTTTGGATTTAAATTATAAATAATAGACATAGAGTTTTGGGAGTCGAATTCTTTTTATCAGGAATTCTCTTTCCCAAAAACTCGTCGAGGAGTCATTAACAAAAGACTTAATAATTGTTTCAACTTAATTTGTTGAAAACATTTCAACTTTCCATGTGCTATTTTTGAAACGTTTTCCTAGACAACATTTCGAATCGAATGAGCCATTGTTTATATTTCAGGAGCTTTATCAAGAGTTAACACGTTTTGGACCTTGTGAGAATATTAGGGCAAAGCACTAATGGACAGAAAAGGGACACTTGCACAAACTAAAGCCTGCGGATATCTTGAAATTTTTTAGGGAAAAGGGTCCAAAGAAGCTATTAGTTCTCAAGACTTTTTTTTAGAACCAAGTAGGAGAAAGACAATCGATATCTCGTACGCACAAACAAACTTGAAGTTTATATAGGGCGTTTTTAAATGACACAACGTTTGCATGAAGATACCTCTCGTAAAATTGGACAAAATGATTGAGGGGTACAACCTATTCACTTTTCGAAATACGGGGTTTTGAAGTTATGAAAAATTCAATTTTTCAATATGATAGCTTTGAGATGGATGGATAAATTGATTTAACATTTGGCAGGTTGCTTTTGAAGGCAAAAGGGCATATTTTGAAGGCAAAACATGTTCCAATTATTGATCCAGTGGTGTACATTTGTGAGTATAATTTCTTACTAAGCAGCTAACAACTTACAAGAGATGGAATATCATCTAACTTTGTAATTATCTTATTTTTTATTGTCATCGTTTAGATAAGTATTCTCAACAATTCTTTCATAATGTTTCAGATGAGTGGCTGTTCTCCAAAATAATTCCTGTTACATATTTTAACCATTAGTAGTTTGGTAGTTATTTTAAAGATACAAAAAAATATTTCAATTCAATAACTGAAAAGTGATCTTGCAGACTTGATGAAAAGATTGAAAATTTTCAACACTACAAATTTTTTGATATGTTAAGGCTATGCGTTTTTCATGTGAGAACCATTAAGGAATGCAAAATAAAATAAAAAAAGCTTCAAATGCAAGTGGCGTAAAAATGGGAGGAGAAAGGTAACATGTTTTTCCAAATGTGCACCACTGGATCAAAAATTGGAACATTTTTCCTCCAAAATATGCCCTTTTGCTTAAAAAAATAACTTGCCTAATGTCGAATCAATTCATCCATCCATCTAAAATTTATCACATTGAGACATTTAATTTCTCATTACGCTCAAACTCTATCTTGAAAAGTGAATAGTAATAGTAAATTTTACGAGAGGTATCTACATGCGAACGTTGTAAGTGTCATTTGAAAACACCCTGTATAACAATTTTCCGCTCTGAAGCCATCATTCGTCTGCTGTATCAAGAAATGTATTATTTTGCAATCTAAATTCTCCATTTCACACAAACTAAATTATTAATTTCAACCACACATGAAGTAGGATATTTTGGACTCCAAATTAATTTTGTTATTCAAAACATCTCCTCAAACTAACGGGTAACAATCCACGCAATCGTATGAATATTAAACGAGCGGAGAGATTATGAAGGAAGTTACTCCAAACGCGAAAATTATTTTTATAATTCAAAAACTTTTTAAGCGTGTGCATAACCATCCACCAACATTTAATGACCGACGGAAGGTGTTATCTTGATAAACTTGTTTATTCACTTGTTCATTCATTTTATCTTAACTCTAAATGATAATTAATTTTAATTTAACATGCTTTGTGATAGCACAATGGTACAATGTTTTATTAGTTTTTCATACGATATGTAGACTAACTTGCTATTGTCTAAAATGTGAAATCCAGGTGAACGGATAAGACTGTTCAATTTTGGAAATCTGTTAAATCCTGTCTATTTTGTGCCTAAGAGTTATTTGAAAAAGTAAATTGAACTTGCTTCAGACCCCCGGGTTCCTTTTGCCATAGCTCTGGTGGTTGTCTGATGAATGATAGTCCGCTGAACCAAGCTCTATCTGTTTGAATAATTTGCTTCTTAATTCCGTACAATCTCTCATAAAAATATGTATAGGATTTGTTAGAGAATCGATCAATATCAAGATATTTTCCTATGACTGAAGTAATAATGGAAAACTATCTTGAGGAGAGTGGTCGAATCAAAAGTGAGAGCTAATGTTTCTTAAGTGTTTTTCAGTGGTGCCCAGGAACAACCTATTTTATATCATAATTAAATATACTTTCAAATACAACAATATTGGATAGGTACTCAGGTACTGCACAATAGGACTAGTGACTGACCGTTAGAGAAGTACCCAAGTACGATACCCACATAATACACCGAAATTAACGTTCCACTTCGTGTCGAATTAAGTCACTTCTGCTCTAAACCATCAGACAACAACGTCTCAATGTTAAGCATCTCTAAATTTAAAACATGACGTTATTACAACCTTTACACAGCTAACTACTGGTAGTAAATATTTTAGTAATGGGGTGAACGTTTTAAAAACGTTTTAGTAACAACTTCAGATATGTTAAACGTTTTCAAGTAAAATTTTGAATGTCTTCGCGTAGTCATTTTTGCAACTAACCCTTTTCCAAATATTTTAGAGGACATGATGCGATAAGTTTTCTGTTTTTGTTGAATATCTTTATAGCTGAGTACACATGACT
This sequence comes from Galerucella calmariensis, assembly GCA_910591675.1. Classification (NCBI taxonomy): domain Eukaryota; kingdom Metazoa; phylum Arthropoda; class Insecta; order Coleoptera; family Chrysomelidae; genus Galerucella; species Galerucella calmariensis. The sequence goes on from CAJUYG010002112.1 coordinate 7,083, forward strand.
AGAAAATCAAGAAAACATATTTGTATTCTGTGTAAAATTTAGTTTTAAAAAATCGCAGAGCGCTTTCGGCTGTTAAGCCATCTTCAGTGCTATACTCGTCAGGTATTTGTTACAAGAAACTTTTCGACAACACATTGACGTCACAAAGTAAAATATCTTAAGATAACATTAAGTTAAAAATAATCCCCTGATTAGGGTAAATTATATTTAGATTTTCAACATTTTTAAATTTGTTTATCAGTTATCGTGTATCAGTTGAAGATAATTAAACAAATTCAAAAATGTCCAAAATCTAAATATAATTTACCCTAATCAGGGGATTATTTTTAATTTAATGTTATCTTGAGATATTTTACTTTGTGACGTCAATGTGTTGTCGAAAAGTTTCTTGTAACAAATACCTACGAGTATAGCACTGAAGATGGCTTAACAGCCGAAAGCGCTCTGCGATTTAAAAAAATTAAATTTTACACAGAATACAAATATGTTTTCATTGACTTTCTAGTCATGTGTACTCAGCTATAAAGATATTCATCTACTTTATTAACAGTTTCTTGCAAATGAATTATTGTCATTTGAGTGAGGCGTGTTATTGAATAGTACCTAATTTTAAATTATGGTATTCGTTTGAAATATTCAATCATTTAGGAAAAACAGATTCCGTGATTGGGACGCGAGTGATATTTGAATTCAATAGACTTCCAAGCTCCTTAATAAAAATAGAGAAGCTCTCAATTGAAAAAAATTGTGAATCAATTTATTTCTGTGATTGAAAAATTTTGCACACTAAATTGGAAAAAAATGGAAAAATAAAATCGAGCAGGCTAAAGTTATTAATGATTTAACTGGAAAGAATAACGTTGCTGCTCCAAAATATGAAAGGAGAAAAAGGTTAATTGAAAATTGTTAATCAATTTTCAATTTTATAAGAAAGTGAAGTGGAAAAAAGTAAAAAAACTGGAAAGAATTAGCGGTAATCAACAGAGTTTTCACTTGGGGAGAAACCTCCGGATAAATTTAAGTTAATACTCTATTTGACAGGTGTGATGAATTATATTTTTGCAGCAGGTATTGGTAAAATTGTATCCAAACTTTCACTAGTAAGTTTAAAGGCGATATACAATCACGAAATACCGGGTGTGAAAGAGACATGAGCCTCTCCTGTAACTTTTAAATACGTTGATAGTGAAACAATGGATCATTTAATGTTACTTATCTCAATATTGCTTATCCAAAGTACTCAATGATATTTATTGACTTGCATTATAATTAAGGAAGAAATTAAACGATGATAGAAATATGTTCACGTAGTGTACAAATATTATTGGTATGGTGATCTATCGCCTTAAATTTGTTCGCCCATCTATCAAACTTCAGACAATGAATAGTAGGTTCACTCGTCGTCGGCACTTTTATGTAGCGATGATAAAAATTTGCCGAAAAACGGTCGTTAAAAAACACGTGTATCGTACAAACAGAGGTCGCCTTATACTGATGAGGTGCAAATACGTCAAAACCGGTCTGCGAGTGGTATTGTCCCTTCTGATTTCAAACCAGAATGGTTGGTTGAATCTTGTAGATGATGCCGACCCCGCTCAACTCAAAAGCATAATTCAATGTCTGTCGGGGCATGGTAAACGGTCCTCTCTTTGAAAAGTAATTCTTGAATTTGTGAGGCGTTATAATACTATAATACTATTATCTTGACATCTATTGATAACACGCTCAACCTAAATCTCACAATTGTTACAGGAAACTGCGATTAAATGAATAAGTACAAAAGCAAGATTGGTTTTTGTTAATATAAATTTTGATTTGTGGTTAGTAGAGGAGATGTCTGGGGTATTGTTACTCTTTTTAGATTCTTAAACCTTCTTTACTTTTCACTTCAACTTCCACAATCTAATGAAAATAGGTAATGTCTCACTATCAGAGCACAGAACTCAACTTCTGATACTCCAAAACCTGAAACTAATTATTGTCAATTATCCCGTTTTTATATTTCCCACCTGTTCCAGACAGTTTTCGACTTTTCGATGACATTTGTAGACTTCACGATGACAGTTCTGGATGATTCCAGATTTATGTCTACTTCTTCCTCTCTCTGGACCTTCACATATCCTTGGTGCAGGTTCGACAAAACTATTTCCTCTTCTCTAATTATTCGTCCCGAATAATTTTACTACTGGGGTCTGGTTGAAGCCAACAGGGTGGATCGGACCCGCATTAAGGGGATAACCTCTTGACCTCACTTTCGCTGAAAATTGGATGCGGTAGACTAGAGTTTCTTTAGAACGGCCCCTTTACAGTTTCGTTGCAGTTTTTGGCACACGCTATTCTGCATTTGTGATTGAAGGCCCATACGGTGTCACCCTCAAGGGACTTGTGTTTGCAGTATGCAGTCAGCGTTGCAGAGCTTTAAACGGTCACGGGCAAAATTGTGGACCTTTCCCAATTTCAAAGCTTCCCATGTACGGGGTTTCTCATTATATTTTGACCACCAGTTATTTTCATTTATTACGGGAATACAGAGGAAAGTCCAAAAATGTAGTAGCAGACTGAATTTTGTATACAGGTGTGCCCAATAAAATGCATTTTCAATATTTTTAATGGGACACCCTGTATTTTTTCAGAGTTTTGATAAGCCCTGCATTTCCTTATTACAAATATATAACATTGTGTAGCATTGCATTTGTTCTATAATGGCGTATGGTCTAAGATAAGTCTATAAGATAAGAAATAAATTCACATAAAGTTCAAAAACAACCTATATATTTAGAAATTTAACAAAATTTATGACTTAAGATACAATATCACATTTGAAATAACAATAGAGATTCTCCATTGTTATCAATGCACAAACAATATCTTCGTTCCAAATATTCTAATGAGTCTATGGTTTCCCTTTTGTAGTACCATCCGTCATTATAAAACCAAACTAATGCTACACAATGTTATATATTTGTAATCAGGAGATACAGGGCTTATCAAGACTTCAAAAAAATACAGATGCATTTTATTGGGCTCTCCTGTATACAAAATTTAGTCTGTTGTTACATTTTTGGTCGGTACAGGTGAAATAATACAACTTTTTTCCGAAATTGTTTTTTGTATTCCTGTAATTAATGAAAATAGGTGGGTGTCAAAATATAATGAGAAGCCCTGTACATATGAGATGTACGTTCTCCTGCTTCTTCACCGGGAGAAAATCAACCGTAAAGAAAATCGTTAGGAAGCTTCACTTATCTGCCGGTAAATAGCATTATTGGAAAATGGACTATAACCGGTTGATTGGTATTCAAAAATAGAGGAACTAATCTGTTCCAGTCTTTTTGGTTTTCAGAGACGAACATTGAAAGATATAGGGAAATAGTTCTAGCATGTCTTTTCACCAATCCATCGGCCTGTGCATGTTTGCTCAATGTCTTCATTGACGCCTGCCATAATTTGGATTCAAAATTTCGTCCTTGATCAGATTGCAATTTCAGAAGGACTCCGAGTCTCGAGTTGACGTTGGTTACAAAAGCCTCTGCTACTGTAGTCGCTTTTAGATTAGCAAGAGATGCTATTTCAAACCATTTGAAAAAATAATCCATACAAGCATCCATCAGGTATTTTTTCCCCTTTCTGTTGAAGGAAATGAACCGAGAATGCAAAAAGCTCTTCAGAAAGATATCCTTAAGATTTGTGAAAGAGTAGATTGTGGGCTGCTAGTGGAAGTTGTCTCTCTTGGAATCTTATTTCTCTCAATTTAGGACGGGAATATTTTGATATGCTATTTGCTGCCTCATTATATTTCTGAGCTGCAATCATAGTTTATTTCAACGTTTTGCGGTGTTTTAGCCAAGTTTGTCAAGCAATGAATATAACAATATTGATGAGTTTATTATTAATCATTGACCCATTATTCTTTGGATGGATATGCACCATGAGAAAAATTTCAGACGATGCATTAGTTGAACTTCATTAATTTTATGGTGCTCTAGAAAATAAGTTGCCCTCTCGAACTTCTCATATTCTGTCATTAATTATGTAATTTAATAGGTAACTTTCCGCTTTAACATGGAAAAGGAGAATTGGCTTCATTGAAGAAAATGGAAAATTCATTAACTTCGGTTGTAAACTAATTTTTCCGTCTGAAAGTGGGAAAAAATTTTACACTTTATAACGGAAAGGCTTAAAAGAACTAACTTCACTAACACCGGAATGAAAAATAATTGGAGGACCGAAAGAGGATATTGAAGTGAGTAAGTAATCAGTAATACACTTTTTCATGATGCTGCAATAGAAATATCTGATAAAAACGGCTCATAGAGGAAATTATTTGGAGAGATTCAAAAAAGGTAAGTGCCTTGGAATTGAAGATGAAATCCTAATAAATTATCAGTCAAGAAGCACTTTGAAAAACAAGCTTTGAATACAATAAATTCAATTTGAATTTAATCGAATCGAATTTTGTTTGCATACAGAGCGAGTTTTGAGCATGGAACGCCTCTATTATCTTGAAGACGGATGTCACGATTTTCATAGATTCTGGTGTGCAAGGATCTTGTGATGTGGTCGATAATAGAGAGTTATTGGAAACACGAACTAACTGCCTTGCAGAAATTGTGATGACCTTGAATAAATAGTGCTTGACCTTAAAACAGACTTAAAGTTTGGAGTTATTGGAACATGAAACTCTATAATGACATTATATTAAGGTAGGTGTCACAGATGACACAGATCACCTACACATTGTGACATATAAATATGAAACTTGAAATAAAGTCGGGATAGTGCACTGCAGTAATCGCGCACAAATATTGACAAGCACTAACCTTAATAATATTTCCCTTATTCAAAACATCAAATGCGTATGCGTATGTGTCACTATAAGGACAGCACTATTACTGCTTAACCTTATAAAAGTTCCAATAACTCTCTATTATGGTAATGTTTACACTGTTGTCCGATCCTTTTTTTAATAATAATGAACTTTGTTATTCGAAATCATCAATCTGTATATTTTTTTGCATTTCAAAAATCCTTAAGAAAAACATTTTTTATATAATGTTCTTCATACACAGATGCCGAATATAAAGCTACATTCACATTATCTTCGCTAAAGTTTGAAATATATATTCATTTATTATTGGATAAATTAGTTTAGTTTGGATAATCTTTGGTAAAAGAGAGTTATTGGAAACACGAATTTACTGCCTTGCAGTAATTGTGATAACCTTAAATAGATAGTGCTCGACCTTGAAACAGACTTAAAATTTGGAGTTATTGAAACATGAAACCATGGAGACTAGATAAGGAGAACTAACTCATACGGGAAAATTGACAAATCTGTCCTCAAAATCGTCTTTCTAAGTAGTTTGGTTTTTGACCGCAGCGTGCGCATTGTACCTTAAGAACCCATTTCTGACAGAAACTACAATAACCTTACTTTTTATAGATGACAGTAGTCCAAAGGTAAACATTACTAAAATGCAAAGTAAGAACTAGAAATATAAAAATTATTTAAAATAGGCAGGATGTTCGTTGTTGAAAGCCATTGCAATAGTGGCTGGTAGTGCAGATTAGGTATAAAACGAAGATGGAAATTGAATTCAATTCAGGAAATCCAGAGTTTTTCAGTAATCAAAAATATTCAGATAAATAAAGTAGCAAATAATTATTATCTTGAATCAAAATTATAATTATACCCCACTTGTGAGAAAAAGCACAATTGCACACAAAATACTTTACTTTTGCTGATATTATTATTCTGTTCTATACAAGTATATTATAAGAGATCAGGAAGAAGAAAGGTGAACAATGATTTGAAGAAAAACTAGAGGTTGATGAGAACTGAGTTATGAAACTAATCTGATGAAAGTACTAGTATTCCTTTTATACAGAAAAATATCAATTCATTTGATATTCAGATAAAAATAGGAAATGAAAATATAAATGAGGTGAGAACATGAATTCAAACAAATATATTCAAGAAATAGAACAAAATTATGTTTGCAATTATTGGTGCACTTTACCAATAGGGATTAATGAAACCATAAGGCATTGAAAGTAATCGATGACACTTATTTCTTACCAATGTACAGCCAAGTAATTCCAGTCTGGGCAATTATGGAATAGCATCAATAGATAAAACACAGAGAATTCAAAATAGTGTAGTGAATGTTTTGTGCAGCTGAGTTAATGAATAGCAACAGATATATATTTTGTGTACCTACTCATGTATTTCACAATTGGTGACTTTCCACTGTGTTTGCTTTTAGGAAATAAACTTTTGTATTGTTAAAATAAAGTACCTACTTGGAACAATTATTATTTTCTTGTATGATGGGAATTATTTAAATATATCTTATATTGAACACCTGTGCAGGCATCAACTTCCACACGTTAAACCACTATTGCGAAATGGTAGTTGTACCAGCACATATAGATTGTAGAGTAAATTATAGGACAGCAAGGAGCTTTACAGAAGTCCTTGTTAAGGTATAAATGTTTGGTACTTTTACTTGTGATGCTCTATCACTAGAGTAGTCTTAAATATTTATGACACATCACTTCATATAGTTTGTATACCACAGTTCCAAACACCTTAAAATGCTTCAGTGATGCCTAGAAAAATAGCAACACTGTTTTCTTCATAGTCTAGAGGTTTGTATATTTGATGTTAGGTTCAATAGTGAATTTATAGTTGAGCAGCTAAGCTAAGCTAAGCTAAGCTAGATAAATATAACAGGCCATAAAATAGGTAGATTTCAAGTAAGAGACAAATTACAGATTGTACACTTTATTTTTAGGTGAAAGAAGTTACATGGTGTGTAGTTGATTAGGTACTTCTCATGAAAATCTGTAACATTTTCATAATTTCTTCTTCTAAAGGCTTGACCAGTTTGGAAACAATCATATTTTCGTTAATTTCATGAAAAATAATCTAAAATATTAGATATTATCAATTATGTAATTGTTTTATTATTTCTAAATAATAGGAGTTTAGAGCTTATGGCTACTGACATTTATCAATACATACCTTTTATGTTTTCAAACTATTTACTATTTCTTCTAGTTGCAAAATTCTAAATTATTCAAAGGCCATTTAATATAGTACCTACATTTGAAGTGATACCCCGCCTCCAAGCATTTCAATTGATTTTTCTCCTTCTTCGTTTTTTCATATTTTTGTTAGTTAATATTTTACTATGTAGGAAGCCAGATTCTGAAAAACTATACCTACATAATATGAACAAAGGTATTTCTTAATTCAACTTGAATTTATTTTTCATAATTGGGGTGAATTTGGTTCTAGAATATACTTACTTTCACGTAGGGTGTCTTCTTTATTCTTCAAATTTCTCTTTTAAATACCTGTTATCCTCATTTAACTGTGCTGGACCTTTAAATTAGTTCTTAAATTCCATAACAAAGAAGACATGATAGTTAGTAGATATTCGTATAATACCTACATTCAGCTGATTATTTTACCCCAAAAACGATCACAATTCTCGATATTTTTTAAAAAGAGGACAAGATTTCTTATCCAAAAAATGTTTTGGTTTTATTTCCTAACCCCACTTACCTTACACGTGAACCGCGAACTGTCAAAGGAGCCTGCAACCAATAAAACTTGATGGACTAAAGTCTTATGATTGGCTATGAAGGTTCTTATTCTTAGCTGGCGCCCTCTACCTTGTGCAAAAATTGAAATACATGAAGTTCGGTCTCCTTATATAGTCTCCATGCATGAAACTCTATAATAACATTATATTAAGGTAGGTGTCACGGATGAAACAGATTACCTACACATTGTGACATATAAATATGAAACATGAAATAAAGTTGGGATAGTGCACTGCAGTAATCGCGTACAAATATGGACAAGCACTAACCTTAATAATGTTTCCCTTATTCAAAACATCAAATGCGCATGCGTATATGTCACTACAAGGACAGCACTATTACTGCTTGACCTTATAAAAGTGCCAATTAGGCCCGGTCTTTCCAAGTCTGAATAAAGTTATAAATAATATATATCCATCAAATAAGCACTAGATTCGTCTTTCCAATATTGGATAATTTATATTCGCAGGATATATGGCATTATTCTACAGCTAAGTTATTAGGAGGTATAAGTTCGAAATAAAATTGTTTGGGTTGTGAATAACAACTGACTGATGCCGATTAACTACGAATTGAGTTATTCTCTTTATGAAGTGTTGGCGATTCCAACTGATTCTAACCTAGTTTAAATAAAAACTGTCACATTTATTTTGAAATGGATATTTTTAATGACTTCGAGGAACTCGAAGATCAAGAGATACAAGATTTTGTAAACCCAGTACGTCACCCATATGCGTTAGGGAACGTATTGACCACTTTGAAAGATGGTATGATAAAGAATTCTTGTTTTCCACAGTATGTGTATGTATCCACTTTAAAACAACTTCAATCAACATCCCCACTTCCAATTTAGTGAAGTTTACTGCAGGCTTCCGTTTATTATTGTTGTTACTATTTTGGTTCATTCTGTAAAATTACTTTCGTTGGTGATACACAATTTCATCAATTATTTAAATATTTACAGAAAATCCTGATTTCAGTGCTGTCAAGCAGGTGACAGCTAACCTAAAATCTATTTTGCAACTTGCAACGCGTCCGCGAAACAAAACAATTGTTCATAATTTTCTATTATATACATATTGTGCATGAAACTGTCTTTCTCTACACATATTACGAAGTTGAAATAATTATTTTTGTTATGTTAATTCACCGAATAATAAATCAATTGTTAAAGTCAGTTTGAAAGACATTTTCACTTCATTTGTTGAATAAGACTTCCCAATAAATTTACTTTCCTGTTAGTTATTCACTAACAATCAATTTTGTTCGGCATGTTCCGCAGCTCTAGAGTAGAGAGAGTAGAGTTGGAGAATATAGCACGTGATCAAAGAGCGAATAGAGTGTTACTTTACCGAACGCGATTGTAATTGCAGAAAAATTAGAGGTTAAAAAAAGTATATACCTAAATATTCAGAAGCGAACGGATTTCATGAATAAATTTATATTTAAATTAATGAAGTTAAGATAAATAGGAAAACTATATTTGCTCTAGAAATAATCTAGGAGCATTGAGATTCTGCATTCTGTTTCGCTGTTACTAAACATATAGGAGTTGGATCTTTTTACTCTAAATGTTGTGCACGAACTGAAAAGAGTAAATCAAGCCAACGGAGTTAAGAGACTGCTACCTGCCGAACTCACCCAATATGTTGAAGTTTAGGACTGCAAAAATTTGTTGTCAAATTTTATGAAGGTCCATTCACAGTAGATCATATCTCTGGTAAAATGTGGAGTAAAATATTTTATTTTATTACATTCTAACGACACAATAGTCGACTAGAAATGGAATCCAGTGAAGTGCACGCTCCAGGAACGGTTTTTATTGGTATAGCGCTTTTTTCGCTTAATTGGAAATGCTGTTAATAAAACGCGTTTGTTGCTACTTTTTTGTGTATGAATTGAGTTTGATGCCCCTCCCCAATGGGATTCGACAAAAATAATAAAATGAAATGATGAAATTTGACAACAAATTTTTGCAGTCTTAAATTTCAAAATATTATTGATTGTCTAGTTGTCAAATTTTTTCGTTGTGTCAGATAGGGACCAAATATTGTTTGAAAACTAATTCACCCTGACAACGTCGTGATAAAAAAAGATAGAACGTGTCGCGGGACACACGGTGGGAACTTTAGATCCTTTTAAGCAAAAGTTATGTAATACATCTGACGTTATAGATAAACAATTTGCATATTTTTTGATGGTTGAGTAGTAAGCACACCAGACTCTCACGCGGTAGACCCGGGTTCGATTCCCCGAGAGGAATTTTTTTTATTGTTAATTTTATTTTTAAATAATTATTCTGCTTGATATTAATAACGACAATAGGTAGACGTTTGAAATATTTAGCAGAATATTCATTATTATAGATAATGGTACGGTACCCTTCATGAGGGAGTCCGACTGGCAACATCTACTTATAACAGCATCGTATATTTAAAAAAGGAAACCGTAGCATTATACAAATTGGACATTCAAGAACTGTACGTTTATCACAAAATTAGTGGAAACATAAAATTGAATTGTTAAATTTTTAATTTGAAGTTATATTACAGTTTATAGAAATTTTTATTTTCTAGATTTTTTCCTAAGTGGGTCGTAGAAAAAATATGCTGCTCGATTCGTGTGGATTGTCCATATCGTACTTGAACGATTGAGCACTCCGCCTACGGCGTCGTGCTCCATCTTCGTATTCGTGCGATATGGCTATCATATCCACACTAGTTGCACAAACTACAATTTCTTTCAAAATATGCCCTTTCACATTTAAAAACTACCTGCCAAATGTCAAATCAATTTATCCATCCATTTTGAAGTTATCGAATTAAAACATTCAAGTTTTCAAAATTTCAACACCCTGTATTTCGAAAAGTAGCTAGACCCCTTAATCGCGCAAAAAAATTATGGGAATAATAGTAAAAATTAATCCGAACAAATTCAAGTAGATTACTAGCACTGCGAATACCAGCTTTGCATAGAATTTCAATATAGCATCGGTGGTTCAGTGGTTAGAATGCTCGCATTGCACGCGGGCGGCCCGGGTTCGAATCCCGGCAGGAGCATATTATTATGAATCGCTGCTTCGTAAACGAGAGAGAGACTAAGGAGGCACAAGCACGCAAGCAAGGCACATAACGAAGCAACGTAACATAACGGAGCGTAACGTAACGCGTAACGGTCAGATCTTTTGCGTCGCGACCCCTGGTCGCTCAAACATAACCTGGCGTAAAGAACTAAAGTTCCAAAAATATAAAAGCATAATATTTCGGTTTGATTTCCAATAAAATAAAAGAAAATAGATAAGCCATTTATCCGTAACTACGGTAGATACCCTTATGGTACTTTAGTATTTGTAAGCTACATACCATTCAGCTTAGGAAGCCGAACAAAAATGCTTCAAACACTTTAGCTTACATTTACGGCTGAAATACTCCAGTAATACCCAGGAATGATAGTACAGAATCACTTTGCAACACTTATTCAATTTTGATAAAAAGTGCTTATCACGGTAGTGGTACCAGACTTTTTTTAAAACTGATTCATTGTTGATTACGTTGGAAATGAAAAACATGAGAAAAATTCTAGTTCAATTTCCCAAAATAAATAAAAAGATCACTGGAGAGGTACCGACAAGCGGAACTAGAGCAGAACGAGCAAAAAGTTCAGATAAACAATATGTTACTATACATAGACCCCAAAGTATTCAAACTATTGGAACTGGAACGCTACCGAAACGTTGAAATGAGAGATAAAACATAAAAAAATATTGTGGTTTGACTTCTCAAAATAAACTAAGGGAATAATGAATCTATCACACGAAACTCTCATAGTGTTGAATAGAAACTGCCCGCTCTCCATTGACAAAAGAAAACACTTCGGATGATGGCATTGCATTACGCAGAATTTGAGGTTACATTCCAGCAACCTATATTTCCAAAGTAACGATTCTTTGCTCAATATCTTTAACTTTCGAAACCGACAGCTTTTGGATATTTTCCATGAAATGAAGTACGGATGAAATACAAAATTTTGTGTGTGTTCTGTTGACCATTGGGGAATTATTTCATCTGAGGAAGGGGTTTTACCTCGCAAGATGTCATCTTAGGAAATAAACTGACACACACACTATTTGTAATTTGAATTGAAGTTAATGAACATCATTCTTGTTGTTGAAAATTATTCGTGAATAAAATATGGAAAGAAGTGAATGGAATTGAGTATTTTCCTTGCTGCTATACAAATATCCCTTTTCCACCATCAATAGGAAAATGGTATTCGCAGCTATACATTTTCGGGATAATATACCCGCATAACTTTTCGTGAGACTACTCATTTTTTTTCTTGTCTGAGGGTGTGAAATGGGATAATGTTATATCATATCAAAACAAATCAACAGGAGTTGTATTTAAGTTAAGGAGGATTATTTTTGGATAAATAGCGATACGTTTTTTTTTAAACCCTTAATTTTGGAAAAGTACAAGGTGGTACTATGTTTGGGATTACGTTTGAAGCTACTACAATAACCAACTATTCCATTTAAATCTTATTACAAAGAAAAATAAATGTAAAAGTAAAACTGCAGTGTTCACACGATTCCTGGAAGTCGATGAACACATCTCTCGTGAGTAGATGTATTATGAGAATACATAATTACATCTAAATGGCTAATTATTCTCATTGGGAATATGCTGATATGCATTTAATCTATGATGAAGTGCAATGTAACGAAGATATGCGTAACGATTCGCTAAGAGACGACATCCCAATCGATTAACATTCACGGCTCATCACCAACGCCTAAAAGGATATTACACAGGTGCACGAAAATGAAATTTTGGATGAAATAGAGCGGAATCCAGAGTTTTATGAAATTCATAGTTCATGCACGATTATTTCAATCGAGTGGTTCGTCGATATGTTTTCACGACATATGGACAATTGCTGGAATAAACAGATAAGGACAATCAATTGGCCTGCAAGAAAATCCTATTCAAATCCATGTTATCTTTGTTTTTAGAGCTACTTGAATTCATGAACTTCCTGTGCCAATACAAAATTATATTCAGCAATGAGAAATAATGGGTTCAGAATGATCCAAGGAATGTTCCAAGAAATGTTTCGAAAATTAGTAATTCTTCTGAATTCAAGTGAATCATATTGTTACGAAGTCACTAACTCAAAAACCGGTTCTGTCGCTAAACCATGAATTTTGGCGAATTTGCATAGATGTTCCTGGACTTCAGTGTTCCCGCATACGGGAAGTGTGGTGAATTTAAAAAGCTTCGAGAATTGAGAAAGACTATATACACGCAAGTTTTTGAGTTATTTTGATAGTTTTCAGTGAACAGTAAGCAGATAGTGAATAATTGAAGATAAATAGTGTGATAATCATGTGGTGAAAGATAAATTGGAACTCTTATAACGAGTGAGGATTGAGTATGTGTTTCTATAATTGAATCGACAGTAATTAGCAATAATGTGTGTATAATTTCATGCAACTGTAAAAACTATTTGAAGAAATGAGAAAATACATTACAATACTTTCTTATTTCCAATGAATAATACAGATTAGGTCCAATATTGAAACTGATTTTCTCCGAAAGCTATGCATAACACCAAATTTGAACAGGAGCACATTTCGTCTGAAAAATAGCTTGCCGTTTTTGATTTCAATATACAATTTGTCATTTAACAATTTGTTTGTAGTGAAAGATTTATCAAAGCAGAGCTATACAAAGCATTCAAATAAAATATATCCACCCCTTTTTTATGAAAAAATTAACTGAACGATACTTTGCTTGAGGACACATACATGGCAATTTAAAAGTCGTGTATGCCTTTGTTTCAATAGAATGTGAAGTAGGTAGCTTATTTTCCACCTAGCTACCGTAAAACTGATGAATAGGTGTGTAACTGGAATAGTGCAATAATTATTTGAAACAGTATCAGTTGGCGATAAAAAACATCAACCACAACGAGTAGTTAACAACAAGATTATGGAAGTTGCCGTTTCAGTACAACTTACGTTGGAAGAACAACAGTCAATATCACAAATTCTAGTGTAGTGGGTGTTTCTTGCAGCAGTTTTGTCAGAATTTCAGAAACACACAAATTCCATCTTTACAAAATTGGATTAGTCCAAGAGCTACATGGAGACGATTTAGACAGGCGTCTACAGTTTTGTGAATTGATGCTACTCCAGCTTTATTGTACGAACATTTATTTGCATTAAGTGGTGGAATAAACAGACATAATTGTAGATATTGGGTAGAAAATGAATAACACGGAATTCGATAGTTTTATAGTCAAACACCACAAAAATTAAACATCTCGTGAGGCATTTTTTGTGACCAAATTGCTGGACCATATTTTGATGAGGGGAGACTTGGATGGTGAGTATTATCTACAATTACTCAGAGAAGCTATTGATCCCGAAATGACACAAATACTGAAAAATGATAATACCATGTCGAAGGCTTTGCTTTCGTTTCGGGATGGGCACCTCCAAATTACGCTACCGGTTCTTAAGCAAAATATTCCCAGTAAAATAGTTTTCCTTATGTTCTTGATAAAACCTGCGTATGGGAAGAGAGGTGGAATTAACAAGATAATTAAAAATGTTTTCTGGTAGAATACCTCCATCTTGTACCAAAGTAGATACTGAATGATGAAAGTGAACGAATAGGTACCCAAAAATAAGTAAATAAATAGTAAAATCATGAAATTGGTTGTGATGTAATATCATATTTCCGTCGAAAATAAAAATCATAGATTATGGAAGGTGAATAATTTTAAAACTTTGTTAGGTTTCAAGGCTATACTCTAGTTTATTCGAATTTGAAAAAAATTCCCGACATTTTGATATGGTGTTTCGTTCCAAAGTTATAACCAAAAAAAATTGATAAGAGGTAATTAAACAAATAAACATACAATGCATGAATGATTTTTTCAAATGTTGATAACAAAGGTTAAAGTTCCTTCTTATTCCTGATATTCGAAAAAACTTATCAAGGATCTGAATGAAATTTGTTTATGTCGTCGTTTGTCCTTTTAGACATTTCTCAACCTTCTAATCTTACCCTGTAAACCTTGTTTCTTTGTCTCTGTTCGGAGCGTATTTCACAGTCCACTAACTTACATTCAATCACTTTAGAGGGACAGGAACAGTATTGTCTTATTTTTCATAGTATAACTAACCTTATTATTCACAATTCTCTCTTGAAGCTTCTCTCATTTGGAGGAATTGGATACAGTACTGGACTATCATATTTCTCCATTCGATCAATGCACGCAAAGCTCAGCTCAGACATAAAAATTATAGTCATCGATACACTAATGATTCAAATTACTGATACATCCGTCGTCTTGAAATTCAAATAATTCCCGAATGTCATTTTAAAGATTGCTTTTACTCAGGTGCATCTTTCCGGCATTCACGCCTCTAAATATTTAAGTTGAATTCATTTGTAGCAATGAGAAAAATTGTTTGTTATACATGTTTTAAATCTTTGTGACACATCCAATTTTGTGGATTGCTAGAACGCTCAATAATTGGGTACATTGAATACAAATACGTAAAAACTAATTATATGATTAGATCTGTTCTTCTTTGAATCATTTCACAGTTGAATCTAATCTTAATTGGAAAGCATATTTGTTTTTATACCCTGTTTTAGGATTGGGTTCTTTTTGAAGCATGGTTTGGAAACAAAAAAACAAAATTTTTCTCCACCACAAACGTATTGCATAATGAGAAATTCAAATTTTTCAGTTTCTTTGTATAACTGAAAATAACACATATTCAATGTTTTCAAAACCATTATTTGGTCACCTATCCCGTAACTTTCACGATTTCTAAAATCGCCATGCTTGTATAGTTGACGTATTTCCTTCAAGTTATGTTGCAGTGCTAAGCTCTGAAAGGTATTCATAATATTTTGGTCTACTTACCAAGCATAATCCTATAATGAATTTCATGTTACGTAATTGTTGAAAGGGCGTTTGGTTTAAACGGGATACCAGACATAAACTGATTCCTTTTTGTATCCCATTGGATTTTTTCATGGAAAACGAAATTTTAAAGCAAAAACCTTGAACACAACTAGAATCCATCGAATATTTACTAAGAAAAAATTTTATAACTATTAATAAAACAATTTTCTAAAAAATATATTACATGAAAAATATATTAAACTCAATCAATTTCCCTCTTCCAAAAATTCCATTATTCTTTTTCCAGTCATACCAATATGGTGAGTTTTGATAATTTTATCAGATACACATCTGAGGGTTTAACCAATCCTTTATTACATCGCTCCTTGCTTTCATAGGGTCCATTCTTGGCCACTTCACGAATAGTTGGCAGGGAAACTTTTGTTAAATCAAATACCACTTGCTTTGATTCTGTTTTTCCATCGAAACCAAACTTTTCTTGTAGATTCTTCCAAACATTGAAACATATTTTTAGTGGTTCCAAATTAAAATGTCGTCAAATCCTGTTTTCATTTGTTTCACTATTACTAGTATCATCAATTTTATCACCATTGTTCAAATTTTTGTCGTTGTTACAAAAAATATTTTGAACCGAACTCGATATTTCCCAAGTTGGAAATATTTAATTTCCAACTAAATATACAGTTCTATTCAAAAGTCCATTGGCATTGGCTACATAGCCATATTAATTTTGTTTGGGTTTAAACTGATTTTGACGGATGAATTAAATGAATACTAAAATTATTGGAATTATTTTTTTAAATTTAATTAATCAAATATCAACAATGGATTCTTATAGCAAGTGTTCGAAATGTGCTCCGTCTACTTCCTGATAGTAATACATCCTATTAGTGAACTCTTGTCGTACTCGTTCGAATGTGTCAGCTGAAATTGCATTGCATTCTTCAATAATTCTTTCTTTCAAAACGCCAATGCTATCTGGTGCCTTAGTATAAACCTTGGATTTCAAGTACCCCCATAGAAAAAAATACAATGGTGTCAGATCTGGTGACCGAGGTGGCCATTCTATAGGACTTCGCCGGCTGATCCATCTACCTCCATATTCTTCATCCAGGTAACGTCTTACTGCATCATAATAATGTGCAGGAGCACCCTCTTGTTGAAATGTTATTTCCAGATGGCCGAATTCATCTGAATTATCTTCCAGAATTTCAAGAATTAACGGCTCAATTGCATTTTGTAACATCGCAGGGTAGTGCACCATTTTTAACTTGTATGGATGAAATTTATTTTCAGCCAACACTCTCTGTACTGTACTTTCACTTACTTCACAGATAGACGCAACTTTAGTTGAAGAGGAAGTAGGGTTTACTACCATTTCAGCAACTATATCAATTTTTTTATCATCACTAAATGTTGGTCGACCAGATCGTTTGGCATCTTGAACACTACCTGTTGCTTCAAACTTGTGAAGAAGCTCCCTCGAATAAGTTCTCGAGATAGAGCGATCTGGGTGTCTCTCATTAAATAAACGTTCCGCTTCATGGAGATTCTTTCTAGATTCACCAATTATTAAGATAGCTGCTACTTTGTCGGCTTGAGTACGTACCATTTTGCCTATGTAAACTCTAAAACGTCTCGTTAAACAATAATAAAATTAAATATTCAAGCTATTCAGAAAAACTTTGCAAAGCAACAAATACTATTAAATCAAAAACGTCAATTTTTTTGACAACCAACCAGAGGCGGACTGAAAAATCTTCAATATTTAAATGTAAAATAATAATTTTGGTATTTATTCAATTTATTCGTCAAAATCAGTTTAAGCCGAAACAAAATTAATATGGCTATGTAGCCAATGTCAATGCCTTTCAAACGAGATATCACTTGCCATAAGGTCCTATTTGAAATTATTGGCCAGAGTGGCACTGTGACGACATCTATTACTATTACGTCACCTGTTGCAATTCGAAGAGAAGTTAACAACACTTTATTTTCACCCTCCAAATTTTATCAATGTAAATGTAGCCGTTCAAAAGATACGAACGAGGGGGGAGGGGACTTTTGAATAGCTCTGTATAATTGCTAATAAATATGTATAGTCACTCTCAGGAAATCACTACCCACTTTCTTGATGTTACACTACCGACTAAAGCGTCAACATCGGCTGCTATCGTAAAATAACCCCTCCTCAAATATAGTTCTAGTTCAGTCGAAGAATAAAAAAATAATTATTTGGAATGAGATGAGATGTATGGTAGTGTTAATTATTGTCTGGTATTATCTTTGAGATGTCCTTAAATAAAATGCTTGATATTCGGGTTATAAAAAGCAGAGAAAGGAACCGTTCGATTTAAGATTGGAAGATTCCATGAATACATTAAAGAAAGCTCGAGTCGTCGTTTAGGTGAGGCTTTATTAGAAAATGTATTTGCTTTAAACATTAGCGCTAAGTATCTTAAAAAGTAGGGTGCTTCATAATTGCGGGTTAAAAAAATCGTAAGACAGGCGATAAAAATATTTAATAATCGGAAATTATCGAGTCTATTTCAACGAAAATTTTTTGACAGCTCCAAAAACCAATAAAATTTCCTTATTTTTCATCCGAACAATTTCACCCATTCATGTCAACATTACACTGATAATAGACCATGGGCTGTTTTCACGTTGCTATGGACACATAACTATTGATTTATTTCGATTTTGGAGTTTCAAATAATTAATATTTGGAAATGTCACAATTTAGTTGTAATTCTATAATTGGTAAATGATTTTTTATCCGAATAACCCTCGGACATTGACAAATGCTCAAAAATTTTATGACAACTTTCTCAAGCTTGTTGCTTGTAGGCAACAGACCTCCGCCTACGGCGTCGGTCTGTTTCCAAGCAACAGGCTTTCGAAATCTGTTATAAATTTTTTGTGAACAATTATCAATGTCCTTGGGTTATTACTACTGATAATTAGTTGGAATTATAATATTCACTGGACTATGACGGTATCTTCGTGGGTTAAACAAAAAAACGACAACTTTAAGTTGGCATTATATGTTTTACGTTGACTATAATATTTAAAATACCTAGCTTGTATATGTAAAATATGGTAATTTGAGATGATTTTCAATTCAAGTTAATTGATTTTCCGTATTTTGTCCTGACATAATTTTGTTTGACTATTTCCAGTGGCCGATTAGAAACTACGCGGTGGTAGTGAGGAAATTAAAACGAGTATATATCCTTCTGCTTCCTTCTGCGAGCTGGAAGTAGCGCTTGCATGATTTATTAACCCTCACAACTGCTACCGAAGCAGCACACCCCTATGTATATTCATTTCCACAATTAGCCAATATCAGATCAGTTTTATGAAGAACGTGAAACGAATCACCTTTTATGCGCCCTATCAGCGGTCAATAAAAGTTTATATTTCTTTTTTTCAGTGAAATGAGACTGTATACATTTCCAAAATATTTTCTAGTAGTTTATTAATCTATTCGAAATTGTACACTGAATTTTCGCATAACTCGAATGCTTCATTTTCTCTTAACTATATCATGATCGAATACCTTGCGTCTGCAATTGAATATGAAGTGCATTCAGTTATCCTTTTAAAAGTACAATATCTGCCAAAATAAACTGTACCAAAAATTGAAGATTAGATTAACTCTTCAATCTGTATAATTTCACTGTTCAAAATGTTTCCCATTTCTACGCAAGCAATCTTCATATCTATTTTGTGGGTCACTAAACATATTTATAAAAAGTGGTGGCTGTGATCGCTGGAAAATATTTTAGATCTTCTCTCGTAGTTCTTGAATAATCGCAGGCAGGTTTTCCGAGTGATATATTTTTTATTTCATTACTCCCCAAATATATGCATCAGTTGGCGTCAGATCAGGTGAATAAGAAGGACATTCGAAGTCTGTTTTAAAAGAAATTATTCTATTAACGAAATGCTGCCGGAATACTTCTATGCTGCGCACTGCGCACCTGTAGATTCCGTAAGCGGCAAAAGCTCTTTATATCCATTACAAAAGGTACATCAATTTTCTCTCCCTAACGCTTTTGGTTGACATTGAGTTGATTCTGATTCTCGTCTCCAACGAAATGTGGACCAATAATTCCATGACCAAATACCGCGCACCAAAAGAGTGGTTTGACAACAATAGCATGAGGACGTTCAAATCCGAGGAATCTGTTTGTTTGTTGATTGATATAGCCGCTGAGATGAATATGATTTTTGTCTGGAAACTATATACAGGGTGGAGCACTATGAACGAACTATTCTCTGGCGTCTTGACGGCAAATATAATTAGAAAAAATAAGACGTAGAATTAAGTAGATTACTTAGATTACTGGAATATACAGGGTACTCCAAAAAAGCGTGCCGTATCAAAGTTAGGTTCCTTTAAATGGAACACCCTGTATTTCATCACATTTTTGAATTGTACTATTAAAAATAATGTAAGTCCATCGACATTTCCCTATACCTATCTAGTTCAGTTTCCAGGATAAATCGATTTTTCTTATTTTGTAGACCCTCCGAAAAAATACAATAACTTCAAAATGAAAACGAATAACCTCTTTTTCTTTACACCATCTCACTAGAAGCTTTTAACATTCTGTTTCCAATATTTACTGGTATGCTATCACATACAGGGTGTTTTTAATATGACAGTATAACTCTAACTATTTAATACATAAATTTTCTGGCCTAATTTAAATGGAACACCCTGTATCTGTTGGGTCTGTTAAACGTGGGAATTTATTACCTTCCAGTTAGTATTAGGGTTGCCTATATCTAACTCTGATAGTTCTCGAGAAATTTTTTTTATTATTCAATTATTTGTTGACATCTAGTTACCTATGACATGATACTCCGATGGAAAGTTTTTGAAAATTTAAAATTTGTTATTTTGACAGTAAGTGCTTTGTTGTATTCATTATTGATAAATTAAAGGTCTCTTAAATCAGAATTTTATTGAGGGTACTCAATCATTAACTTTGCAACTTAACGCTAACTGGAAAAAAGTTCCGTGAATTTTTACGTAACAAACTACCCGAACTTTTATATGTCGTTCCACTAGCTACAGGACAAAAAATGTGGCTGTAGTTAGATGGTGCGTCTGTTGATTACAGTGTAATTGTCCGATTGGGCGAGGGGGTCCTTATCTTTGGCCGGCAAGGTTCCCATGCTTGACGCCATTAGACTATTTTCTTTGGGGTTACATAAAAAGTATTGTCTACAATACAGAGCCAACCACTCCTGAGAACATGAAGGATAGAATAAGGAGAGCGTTTCAAACAGTAACACCAGAAATGTTAAAGAAAGTGAACAATAACTTAAAAAAAAGGGTTCAAATTTGTATCCAACAAGATGTTTGAACACCTTCTTTGAATTTTTTGTAAATAGTTATCTTTTTATAATTTTTAAGCTTATTGCATCTGTATGCCCAAAAATAGTGTACTTACCCTTAATAAAATTCTGATTCAAGAGACGTTTAATTTATCAATAATAAATCAAACAACAAAGCACTAATGTCAAAATAATAAATTTTAAATTCCTAAAAACTTTCCATCGGAGTATCCTGTCATAGGTAACTAGATGTCAGCAAATAATTGAATATTAAAAAACAAATATAAAATTTCTCGAGAACTATCAGAGTTAGATATAGGCAACCCTAATACCAACTGAGAGGTAATAAATTTCCACGTTTAAGAAACCCAACAGATACAGGGTGTTCCGTTTAAATTAGGCCAGAAATTTATGTATTAAATAGTTAGTTATACTGTCATATTAAAAACACCCTGTATATGATAGCATACCAGTAAATATTGGAAACAGAATGTTAAAAGCTTCTAGTGAGATGGTGTACAGCAAATGTGGTAATTCGTTTTTATTTTGAAGTTATTGTATTTTTTCGGAGGGTCTACAAATTATGAAAAATCGATTTATCCTGGAAACTGAACTAGATAGGAATAGGGAAATGTTGATGAACTTACATTATTTTTAATAGTACAATTCAAAAATGTGATAAAATACAGGGTGTTCCATTTAAAGGAACCTAACTTTGATACGGCACGCTTTTTTGAAGCACCCTGTATATTCCAAAATATTTTTAAACTATAGTCCTAAGTAATCTACTTAATTCCACGTTTTATTTTTTTAAATTTTATTTGCCGTTAAGACGCCAGAGAATAGTTCGTTCATAGTGCCCCACCCTGTATTTTCCAAGAATTCTGAATCCTTCTAAATTATGCTAAACGTTCGACCACAGTAAATTTCTCTTGCACGTTTGTCCTCAGCATTTAGTCGTTGTCCAACTTTGATGCGATATCGAAAACCACCAACTGTTTTGAGCATGCGACGTGTAGGCATTCCACTAATGTTGAGTTTTCTTGCAGTTCTTACAGACTCACTCTGAGGTGAACGCACAACTTGGTCAAAAACACGTCCTTCGTTTTTGTTAGTGCAGACTGTTTTTTACAGCCCGAAGAAACTTCACGTTGACACAATACACTTCCAGTGCGACGAAATTTTCCAACAACAGCTAATATCACACTTTTACTTGGGGCTACCTTATTCAAATTTTGTTCATATTTTATTGACTTAGACAATTATTGCGACCATTTCCCTATGAGCGGAAATAATGCTCCATCAGAAACAAATTTCCGTTTTTACTCCGTTCAACTGCAACCTATTATTAATATGTTGAATAATGGGAATTGATTCAATTGTGACAGTTACATATTCGATAAGCAACTCCACAGCACAATCTATGTCGGTACTGTTTATTTTGGCGGATGCCGGACTTGATTAACCAACACGATAATATATGCAGGGTGAGTCATGAAGAAATGTAAATATTCCTACATCGTATGGAGATCCCAATGTCAAATGGTCAATGAAAAGTGTCTGTCGCCATATTATTTCGAAACTTTACAGGGGGAGTCGTGAATTTCAACTGATATTTCTTTTGATCACTTCCGTGCTCATTAAGTTTCGAGGACACGCTGCGGCTTGTCCAAAAGTCAACTTTTTGTGCATTACCCTGCGACATAGGAGGGTAATGGGTTGAGCTACCTATCGGAAGCGTCCCCAGGTTGCGGATAGGGGAAGGCCAGGGACGTCATGCAAATGAAAGAACTGGTCCATTGGTAAATAAGGAAGGATGAGGGCTATAAACGCCTAACATTGCCGACCGAATAACCAATCGCTGACAAGCTCGTGACGCAAACCGAAAACTACATAGCAGAGCAACGACCCCCTTGCTAGGGTAAGGCCAGTGAGAGGTATGCCGAGCTATGTAGTTTGGGGGGTTTGGCTTAATTGTCTGACCTGCGTGGATGGGGACCACTATAAAAAACCTCCCAAATCCTAAGGTTAAGTGGTCGCTGAAAGGATGGATGGCCGTGGTTTATTCGGTTTTTAGACCACTGACCTCAGTGCAACTGGCGCACCCTGTTGTATATAGCCTTACCCAGTCATGCGGGGCTCTGACTGGGCGGACCTACATCCCCTAGCTGCTCGTGGGAACAATATGGACCAAAGCAGAAAAACACCAGAGGAGGACAAGGACTCCTCTAAAGAAAATCAAGACGTTACAGGAATGGACTGTAACGACACAAGTTGTCAGGAGACAGTAGCTGAAGTCTGTACTCCAAAGGCAAAAGAGCAAGGAGGGAAGGACTCCTTAGAAAAGGAGCAACATGACCTTGCCCAAAAAACTATCTGGTGCCCAGAGGAAGAAACTCATCAGGGAACAGAAAAAAGCAGCCGGTACATGGGTGGAAAAAGACCCGAACAAAGCTGGAAAGAAAAAGGAGCATGGACCGACAAAATCGGGAAATAGCATGTCCAAGTCAGGAAAAGTCCTGAAGAAGACAAGCTCAGGTCCGACAACGTCGGGACACTCCAATACAGGTGGAAAAGAAGAGACAGGTAAAGGTAAAAGACCTCGATCTGAAAACAACTCCACCTGATATGCATGTTGCAAAAAAAATAAACAGGAGCACGAAAGGGATGGCGGTGATCCACAGACGCCATCCAGAAAACACCCTGAATCAGGAAAAGGCAGGACTGATTCAAAACCGCTTGGAGGAGGCCGTGTTTGACACCCCTGGGGGAAGCGCAAACCGACTCCAATTACAACGTACTTCATTCCATTCAGGGGTCCTCTGGATGACCTGTGGGAATGAATACACGAAGGAATGGCTCAGGAACGCGGTGGAAGGCCTGGGCGAGCTCTGGGAAGGTGCTGATCTGACAGTTGTTGGATCAGGAGACCTCCCCAGAAGGCCCCTGGTCCTTGTGCACGTTCCAAGTGCCATAAGGGAAGAGTCCATTCTAAAGGACCGTCTGGCTAGTCAAAATGCTAGCCTCAAAACGGGGGAATGGACCCTCAAAGGAAGAAAAGACGATGGAAAGGGGCAAACGCTGACCTTCTCCATTGATGAGGCTTCTTTTAAGACTCTGGAGACGTTGGGCTTCCGAGCATATTACGGTCTCGGAAGGGTGGTCTTCCGAGTTTTAAGAGGACCAGATGGCGGGGGTACGAGTAATACAAGCGAACCTCCAGCACAGTAAGGCTGCATCTGCAGTCCTTACGAAAGTAATGGGGGGATTCGATGTGGCCCTCATACAAGAACCTTGGGTGAACAAGGGAAAAATTATGGGTTTATCAGGGATAGGAGGGGAATTGATTTACGATAGGTCCTCCCAAGTACCTAGAACTTGTATAATAGTAAGAAATAATATAAAGATACTGCCTTTAAATCATTTCGGTTTCAGAGACCTGACCACGGTCAAAGTAAGATTCATCTCTGATGGGGGACCGAGGGAGATTATTCTCGGATCGGTCTACCTACCAGGAGATGCTTCTGAACAACCACCATCCAGGGAAGTGAAGGAACTAGTGAGAGGATGTCGGGGCAAAGGAACGCATCTGATCATTGGGGGAGATGTGAATGCACATCACACAACCTGGGGAAGCACAAACACCAACCAAAGAGGTGAGTCTTTACTACAATTTATTATGGAAAATAATCTGGACATATTAAATGTGGGAAACAAACCTACCTTTGTAACAATAAATAGAAAGGAGGTTCTGGATATAACAATTGCAACTACTTTTATAGCTAGTTTTGTTAAAAAATGGCATGTGACTGATGAGGTGAGTTGTTCGGACCACAGACACATAAGCTACACATTAACAGGTTTTAGCACTGAAACTGAAACTTACCGGAACCCAAGGAAAGCTAACAGGGGCGCCTATCAGGCGGACCTAGGCATTGAAATCCAAAGGGTGAGAGAGACGGTAAGAAATAGCGTGGATCTAGACCTAGCTGCGGAACAATTCCAAGAAGCTATCGTGTCTACCTTCAATCGCAACTGCCCCGAAACTACAAGGATAACCAACAGGAATGTGCCCTGGTGGAATAATGACCTTGAAGTTTCAAGGGCGGAAGTACGAAAGCTCTTCAATAGGGCAAGTAAAGACGGAGAGTGGACCGTATATAGGAAAACTCTGACGTCATACAACAAGGCTCTGAGAATCGCTAAAAGAGACTCATGGAGGAAACACTGTGAAGAGGTAGAACAGACTTCTGAATGTGCTAGACTCCAAAAGATACTCTCCAAAGATCCTCAAAGGACAATTAACCCATTAGAGACAAGAGATGGGAGATATACGCAAAGCGGGAAGGAAACTCTGATAGAACTTCTCGAAGTACATTTTCCAGAATGCAAAATAAGTGATGAACCATTACCTAGATACAGAACAACAAATGGTCTCGAGGACTCCAAATCGGAGTAACGAGGAAAGTTGGAAAGTATCTAGGGAAGTGGTTGATCAAAGCAGAATAAAATGGGCAATTAACTCATTTGAGCCATATAAATCACCGGGACCGGACGGGATCTATCCAATTATACTGCAAAAGGCAGACGGCATTATACTCAGCAGACTGTGTACGATCCTTAGAGCGAGTATGGGACTAGGGTACATACCAAAGGTCTGGAGAAATGTTAGGGTGGTCTTTATTCCTAAACCTGGTAAAACAGGTGACAATAAAGCGAAATCCCTGAGACCCATAAGTCTGATGTTATTTGTACTGAAGACATTGGAAAAACTGGTGGACATGCACATTAGAGGAGGATCGTTGGTAGAAAGACCGATCGACCTGGATCAATATGCATACAGACCAGGAGTATCCACAGAGACAGCACTCCATCACCTAGTACAAGGAATAGAGTACGCATTCGAAAATAAGGAAGTATTATTAGCAGCCTTCCTTGATATAGAGGGTGCCTTTGACAACACCTCCCACAAAGTAATCACTAGGGCAATTCGTCAAAAGCAAATTGACGAAACAAGCTGCAGATGGATAGACTGCATGCTGAAAGACCGAACGATATTCTCAACCTTGATGGGCACAACATTGTCAGCCCGAGTTTCAAGGGGATGTCCTCAAGGAGGAGTACTGTCTCCTCTAATATGGAACCTTGTAATGGACGGACTGATAAGGAGACTCAAAAAGGAACACCATACTGTCTTAGGATATGCGGACGATCTAGTCATCATATCACAAGGCAAATTCAGTACTACGGTCAGAGAGCGCATGCAACAGGCTCTGAAAATAGTAACGAAATGGACGACAGAGGTAGGTTTAAATATAAGTCCCACCAAATCAAACTTAGTACCCTACACCAAGAGAAGGGACTTGGCAGGTTTGGGACCACTATACCTTCAAGGTACGGAAATTCCAATGGTTATGGATGTTAAATATCTCGGGGTGATTATTGACTCGATGTAATGTGTGTATCCTACTATGGATACTTGGTGCATTAGAAGTGTGGAAGGGCCTCTGACTAGGTGGTGTTGCCGGTCACTTGGTGTGTCATCTCACAGGAATAAAACAACTACTGGAATCACTGAGTCATGTTCTCTTTATTACCTTACTTTACTATGATACATTAACTCACTTATCACTAGTACTAATTAGGATCTTAATTAAAAAGGATTACGATGAATAAACTACATTTAGAATAATTTAGAATGAATGAATCGAATCGAATGAATGTTAAAGTACTTTCGTTTAATATATTTATACGACGAGTCAAGTTCACCGTTTCCTAAACATAAACAATTTCTGTTTACATTTACTTCGGACTCTGAACTTGACATCCTACGTGAGACCTTTCTGTTTTTATATATGTAAACGATTCATGCTATATCGACGTTAGCTTCAAGGGAATTTATGTCTTTAATCATAATAATACCATAATGATAATTTAAATAATTAATAAATAATATTTCGGCCAAAAGGCATCACACCTTCCCCTTTTACAAAAAGACTAAATTCCGTTGAGCTTCCTTCCCCCAATAAATAAATTTACAATTATCCTAAAAATAGATGATTATTAAATAATGTCCTTAACCTATGGTAACATATATTTATAATCTAATGTACGTCCAAAAATTGTTTACGATAACTTAACTGTTTGTCTTGTTTATTTATAA
The DNA here is from genome assembly GCA_910591675.1 of Galerucella calmariensis. Lineage (NCBI taxonomy): Eukaryota > Metazoa > Arthropoda > Insecta > Coleoptera > Chrysomelidae > Galerucella > Galerucella calmariensis. The sequence continues at coordinate 34,162 of CAJUYG010002112.1, forward strand.
TCACTTAATGTTTTTGTTTATGATAACTTGATTGTTTGTCTTGTTTATTTATAATCACTGAATGTTTTTGTTTATGATAACTTAATTGTTTATAAACACAACCGCACTTTTGACACTACTTACAAAATTTCAAGTCATTTTACAATAAGGATGGATTCTGTTTTTGTGTATTTCTTTTATCACACCTGATTCTAATTTGACTTTACAGTTAACCTCACTCACCTCTGTGACTGTAAATGGACCTATATATTGAGATTCGAATTTGGTTCTATTTTCCCTCTTTACTAAAACTGAATCCCCTATTTTAACATCAACTGGATTAGCTACCTTACTATTTTGACTTTGTCTACTAAGTTTATATTTGGTTAAATATTTCTCTGCTCTCTGATGAGCTACCTGCAGTTTATATTTTAACTCATTCTGATATTCATCAATGTTATAGCATGGCTCAATGTCGTTCGTGAGATTCTCGGGTAAACTAGCACGTCTCCCGAACAATAATTCAAATGGCGTATAACCATGATAAGAGCTTGGAGTCGTATTATAACAATAAGCAAATAATTTGCACCATTCATCCCAGTCATCCTTACTTTCATTTATAAAATGTCTCACATACTCATTAAGCGTTCTATGTAATTTCTCACAACCTCCTATAGATTGATGATGATATGCTGTTGAATAATTATGACTAATATTTAACATTTTGGTTAAAGCATTGAATATTTCATTTTTATATTCTGTGCCCAAATCTGTCCTAATCTGTTTCATCAGACCGTAATTTGGTATGAAATTTTCAAAAATTCCACGAGCTATCGTGTTCGCTTCTTTGTTTTTAACTGGAATTATTACTGCATATTTCGTTAATTCACATAACATTGTGATGCAATAACGGTTACCATTTTCACTTTGTGGAAAAGGACCGACCGTATCTATATATGTTATATCCCATGGTTTTGCTGCTGTATCCGTTAATACAAATTCTTCTTTGTGATTATTTTTCGGTTTATTGACTTGGCACTTGTGACATTGCATAATATATTTTCTCACATCTTTTTCCATGTTTTTCCATCTAAAATTCGCTCTTAATTTTTTCAATAGCCTGTTATTTCCTACATGACCTCCAAATAAAGGATCATTATGATAAGTTTCTAAAATCTGTTGCTTTTCTTTTTCTTCTTCCACCATCTTAGGTATATCGCAAATACATATTTGTACGTTTTTTAACGTATTGTTTCCTTTTTCCATAAACTCTTTTATAGTGCACTGTGTGAAAATAATATCATTCATATAAATTTTCATCCTTTTTATTCCATTTTTTACCGCTAGCTTATCAAGCTGAACTAACGTTTGACCTAAATCAAAGTTAATTATATCGGTATTAAATAAGGCTTGGCTAAATTTCATCCCGTTTTTGATCCGTATGTTCATCCTTAACGAAACACGGTTATTTTCAAATTGCAGAATTGGTAATTTATGCGCCTCTAAATTATTCAGTACTTTATATACTGCTGGCTTGCGAATATCTTCCTTTATTTCTGTGGAAACTATTTTATCTTCTCTTGTAGGCTGAGCTTTATTCTGACGAGTTTTTGACCTCGTTATTGCTAAAACGTGAGCATTGTCAATGTACAAGTCTTTTAATTCATTCACGGATATCCTTGTAATGCTGTCCGCATAATTTGAATTTCCTTTCAAATATTGTATTTCGAAGTTGTATTCTTCTAGGTCTAGTCTAATCCTTGTAAGTTTCGAAGTTGGTTCTGTCATCGAAAAAAGATGTGTTAACGGCTTATGATCCGTTTTCACAATAAAATGTGGAGAGCCATATAAATAACACTTAAAATGATTAATTCCCCAATGGATAGCTAACAATTCTTTCATGATTATAGGTTTATTTAATTCGCTTTTCTTAAAACTTCGCGATGCATAAGCTATAGGTAGATCTATACCTTCGTATTCCTGGCTAAGTATTGCAGAACACGCAATATTTGAAGCATCTGTTGTCAATATAAATTTTTAATCGAAATCTGGATATTTCAGAATAGGCGGCTGAATTAATGCCGATTTTAGTATTTGGAATGATTTTTCGCAGTCTTCTGACCACTCGAATTTTACATTTTTCCTAGATAATTTATTGAGAGGTATGCATATTTCAGCGAAATTGGGAATGAAACGTCTGTAATAGTTAAAGAATGCTACGAACCTTTTAGATTCTTCTGAATTTTTGGGAACTGGATACTGCTCAATGACTGAATATTTTGCCTTGTCGGGTAGAACCCCTTCACTAGACAAATTGTGTCCTAAATATGTTACTTCTCGTCTGAAGAATTGACATTTTTGTGGATTTAATTTAAGGTTGAATTTCCGACATGTGCTAAACACCCTTTCGAGATTACTTAAATGATGATTTTCTGACATCCCTATTACAACTATATCATCCATATAAAGAAATGCTTTTTCTGGAGTTAATCCTGAAAATGTTATAGACATCATCCTTGAAAAACTATTTGGACTTATATTTAAACCAAATGGTAATCTTGTATACTGAAAGGAACCTTTTTCTGTGCTAAAAGATGTATATTTCCTTGAAGACGGTTCTAAGGGAATTTGATGAAAACCTGACATAAGATCTATGACTGAAAACCATTTCGACCTCCCTAGCTGATCTAAGATCGAATCTATTCTAGGTAATGGAAATTTATCTGTGACTATTTTCTTATTTAATTGCCTGAAATCTATGCAAAGTCTCCAAGATTTCTCTCCATTGATTGCCTTCTTGGGAACAAGTAAAACTGGACTGTTATAATCTGAGATTGAAGATTCAATTATACCTTGATCTAATAACTTTTGGACCTGATCGTTAAGTTCTGAAGATTGAGAATGTGGCGTGCGATAATTTTTAATATATACTGGAGTATCATCCTTTACCAATAGCTTTTGCTCATAAAAATTATTATGCGTTAAAATGTCATTTTTTAAAGCAAAAATATCTGAAAAATTCTCACAAAGATTTATTAGCTTATCCCTAACGTATTCTGGTACCTCTAAATTCAATGTTTTTCTTAATTCTTTCATCCTATTCTTACTTTCATTCGTCACAGCATATACATGAAATAAATTTAAATCCAATATTTTAATGTTATTTGTATTTATCGACTTGCTTTCATAATTTGTATTTAAAATTCTGACATAAGGATTAGTTTTTGATATAATAGATCTTGCTATAAATATTCCTGGTAATAATTCTTGTTGCTCGACAACTTTATCCTGTCTTAAATTTTTGAAACTTTCTACCAACCGATAGACTTCACATCTAGGCGGTATTGCTATAGTATCATATTCAGGATTATCAAAAATTTCTAATGTTACTCTATTCCTGGATTTGCAATCTATGTATAATTTTAATTCTGAATAATCTAAAATACAATTATAATTTCTTATGAAATCCCTACCTAGAATTCCATTCGTAGGTATAGGAAATTCCTCTTTCACTACATGAAAACAATGTCTAAATGCTACACCCTTAATAAAAAGAAAAGTTTCTATTGTACCCGAAGTTTTAATTTCTCCCTGAGTTATTCCTTTAATGTTTAAGATTTGTGTTGTTTTTATTAAGTGATGTGGAAAATTATCTGAAATTTTTAATAACGATATATCTGCACCTGTATCTAATATAAAAGTATCTATATTATCCGATATGTCAGTTTTAATTTGCACAAAGTTTGAAAGAGTTAAATCAAAGTTATTAATATAACGATTATTGTTAAGCAAGTTGTTTAAAATTTTGGATTTTTCACCTTTCTTTTTCAAAACCCCAATTCTTTTTGTTCGTCTTCCTCTCTACTTTCTTCACTTTCACACATTCTTACATTCCTATAATTATTATTGAACCTATTGGTAGGTCTTTCTCTATACTCGTTTGAACTACCTTTATATCCCTTGAATCTCCTTTCTCCTTGATTCTCCTGAAATCTCCTATTATTGTCATAGTTACCTTTCCTATGAAAGTTATTTTCTCCATTATGATTAGCATAAGAATTTCTTCGCTGAGGAAAATACCTATTTCCCGACCAAAACTTATTCCTATCTGCCTTATAATGCAGAACACTCTCTGTTGACTGATTGTTTCCCACATTGATGGAAACCAGTTTGGTCATCACCTCTTGTGGTGTCGTAAAATTTCCAGCTGCTATAACGGTTTTTATCCGTTCTGAAGCTGCGTTGTCTAACGAAGATTTTACTGCTGCTTCTGTAGTATACTTTGTTGCTAAGTGTACTGGCATTCCTTCTGCCAAATACGCGGCTTGTAAACTTTCCGTCAGCTTCTCCATTTCGGAAGCATATCCGACGAGATCTTTATTATTTTGCCTTAGTTTACTTAGTTTAGCACTTATCAAACTAGTGCTGTCTCCTCTGAGTCCTTTCTTAAGTGTATCGACTATTTCTCTCAGAGAATTCTCGGTAGTAATCAAAACCCTGGCTTTTCCAGTCAGTCTTGTTTTCACAAATAACACAGCATTTCTCTCATGCTCTGCTGCGTATACTTGAAGTAAGCTAACCGCATCTACAAAAGACTGTAGTTTGCTTGTATCTCCATTAAACTCGTTTGGTAATATCTTACCAGCTAAATTGAAAAAATCATTCATACTTAATGCCATTTTATCTTTGCTTGTTGCTTCTAATACCTCTTTAATAATTAAATTATTACTCGTAATTAATTGAGACGGAACTTTATACCGACAATCTAACACTTGAAATGCTTTCTCTACCTTATCTCTGATTTTGTCAAAATATAAAATGCATGTATTCTGCTGATCCTCGTCTAATTTATACCAATTTTTATTTATTAACTTAGAGAAATTATTAAATGAATCACACAACTTATTTATTATATCTATGTGACTTTCTGAACTTTTAGGAACCTCCTTTTTTAACACTCGCTTACTATTCTTACGTATATCTTCTAGAATTAAATTCAATCTAATCTCAAATTCTTCCCACGTTACTGCATTTCCATCACTCGAGGACATTTAAAATTAAATGATTCATTCTCAACAAAAGGAAAATTAAAAAAAAAAAAAATCAAATACTAACGCAACAACAACAAAACAGAATATATCCTTAAAGTTTACAAAAAAAATTCTCACCATCCTAAAGGTTCAGTGTGCTTTGCTGTAGGTTTCTTCTTATGTTCCTCTTCAGTTGTCTTCTATAGTTCCATCCTGATTGTAGTACCAAAACCACAATGATATAAATAAGAGTCTTCACCTCCAGATCTGCTTCCATTTTCTCTTCCTGGACTATGAAATTGCTGTTGACCACACCATTTTCCTGGACCTCTTGCTTCGTTGACTTACCACCCATTTTCACAGAATTCCAATTGTTTGCAGGATCGCCATGTAATGTGTGTATCCTACTATGGATACTTGGTGCATTAGAAGTGT
>CAJUYG010002113.1:0-16205 GCA_910591675.1 Galerucella calmariensis
TCTTTAAAAATTTATTCTGAATAAATCTCAAGATGTACCTTGAACCTGAAATAAACGTAAACACGACATTCCATTTATCTTGTAACAAATATTTACACATTTAGATTAAGAAGCTCTATTTTGAAGCTGTTTAGTCTGAAATTAAATCGATTTTAATCTGTAAACAAACAATTAATTGGGAGCTTAAAGAACAATTAATAATAGATACCACTTTTCTTCAATTGATTTTGGACTATTAAAACAAAATATTTTACGTATTTGCTTACTAAAGTAGTTTTGGAGTGATTAGTTTACGTGGCTTTCTAAACGAAATGCTTTTTTACATTGAAAAAGTCGAATCAAAGAAAAAACTATCCAAAATTTTATACAATATGTCCCTCCAAGTTGGAATCACATGGAAAACTTTTTTATTGGAACGAAGTTCCTTATCGCGCGTTGTGAAAGGAGGCTAGACGGATAAAATTCTTACCAAAAGTTGTCACGACACTTTTTGATATAGGAAGCCATTTTAAAAATTTTTCACCATAGTCCGGGCGCGAACCATCAACCTACGCGTCTATATCAAGGCATTCAACACATGCTGCCATGAGCTCTCATGTGTATTAGATGCGAAGAAAGGTATTACATGCTGCAATGGTCTCTATATGATCTATGCTGCAATGTGCGATTATATAGAGATAATAATATTTTGTATTTTTAGCAAGTACGCACTATAACCTCTCTTTATTATTGTGCTAACCAAGTCATACGCATTATAATCTCCACATTTTGTGTGTTTAGCAAGTGTACGCGTCATAATTTTAATAAATTCAAAAACAAATCATATTTTAATATTACAATTTCAGAACGTATGTATTTAGCAAGCCGTGCGTGTTCTAACCTATACGCTGTTGTGTTTACGAAGTCGAGAGAGTATATATATACACTCTGTTGTTGTGTTATATATGTATATATATATATAAATGTTTCGGTGTGTGTATGTATATGTACAATTCTTTCACTAGTTAATCGAAAGGAACTTCGTTCCATCCGGGTGTCCCTTGACACCTCTCAAGTTTTTTTTATTATTAATTTTAGAAAAAAAAGTTATTCTTCATAAAAAGCTCTGCATTATCTAAAACCTACAATATAGTCATCAAATATCAAAATTTTCACACGAATATACTTAAAAAATGTCTACATATTTTATAAGTATTAGCCTACGCCATAAAATATGAATCACGTTTGACATTTGAATTGATTTATTTTTGAAAAAAGTATATTTGCTCTCTATTAATTCCATCTCGAAATCGATATGTGTAGAACCATGTGGAGTGACTATTATCATTGTCGGTACCATCAAGATATTTCAACCGTTAACAAACTGTAGTTGTAAATGCATACCTCGTTGATTTCAACGATTTCCGGCATGCGAAATTATTGTTGTAATACCTAGCAACATGTACTCACTGACCTAAGTGCCAGTACCGAAATGGAACCGTTCAATTTTACAAATAACCGATCTAGTGCTAGTTCCGTACCATTATCTATGAATAATATAACTCAATATTTCTAAACAATACTCCTTTAGCTACGAGTATTTTCTCATAGATAGCACCGGGATTTGTTCTTAAAAATCACGTTTGCTGTATGGGAACTCCCTTAAATATTTATTTTATTCAGTTTCTTAGTATTTGTTGTTATAGCAATAAAAGAAAAGCATTATCTGTGAAAATTTCAACAGTTTAACTATTACGGTTCATGAGATACAGCCTGGGACAGACGGGCAAACGGCGAAGTCTGTTTTTTACCATCTAATAATGTTGCGTTTGAATATAGATCTAGTGTAATATTTCTAATACTCTAATACCGAGGGGTGAACCACCCTGCGAAATACTGTCACAAATTTGCGAAATCACGGGAAATCGCGCGAAACACGGGAAATCACGCGAAATCACGGGAAATCACGCGAAATCATGGGAAATCTTGCGCAATCCCGTGAAATCATTCGAAATATTGCGCAATCATGCACAATAATTAGCAAAATAGTGAAATTTTCCGGTATTAAAGTCACGCTAAACACGGGAAATCACGCGAAATTACGCGAAATTACGCGAAATCATGCGCAATCACGCGAAATCATGCGCAATCACGCGAAAGCTTGCGAAATTACACTATTTGCGAAATACTGTCACATTTTTGGCATAGTGGTTCACCCCTCGTCTAATACATTCATCCGAATGGCACTGTTCGTTTCGATGCATCTATAAAATTTCCAATAAAACAAAACTTTGTTGATGTGGCATTGGGTTTAAAATTGGAAACGAGCCAATATCGGCTTTGTATGTGTATCAATTTTCATTTTAAAACAGAAACATTGAAATTTATCGGTAAACTTGCAGTAAGTTCTATTTTTACGAACTAAAGTTGCAGTAGACAATCTGTATATACAGAAAAGTCTATTCGAGCCTTGCGATTTACACAATTTAACAATGTTAAATATACCAATAATAGGGTACAAGCATAAATTTTGCTATTGGTGGGAATTGACGCTTTGTCAGGTCTCCTAATACCTTGCATGCCTATTTTTTCAAAAAAATATAAACTTTACTTTTAAAACGACTATAAAAATCATAAAATTTGAAAGTCCGCCAAAACGCGCTTTACGTCATAAAGATGGCTGACCCATGGTGTGACGTCATTTGTTTACGTTCTTATTCGTGTATCACGCTCTGAGTTCTTGTGACCTAATTTGTTTCTGAAAGCTCTAAAAATGGATAAAGCCGAAAAAAACTTTGTATTCCAAGTATTGCGTTGTTCCAGTGTGTAAATCAACGTCTATTAAAACTCCAGACAAAATATTTGTTACTTTACCTGGTGGCGCAAGCAAAAATACACTTAAGAGAAGGGCATTACTTTTGTTTGTGAAGTCCATTTTAATGTGAGTACCTACTTCTATTCTTAAATAATTTGAGGTTATGTACCTATATGTCTAGGAATCGACCATAAAAACACCATTTTCTTACGGCCACACATCGAAATATGGTTGGTATATATTATATAAATAAAACATAGTTTAAATCGTACTTACGATAATGCTTTAACTCCTCTTATTTCCTCTGCATTAAAGCAGCTGTTTGACTTTATAAATTCAAGCAGCATAAATGAGTCTACTTTGGGCAAGTTATCAGTGTGTGCCTTTACAAAACCTTCGCTAGCCATATCTTTACTCACAAAATATGAAAGAATCGTCACTGAACACGGAACTAGTAAATAAAATATATTCTTCCAAATGTTTTAAAATATTATCGGAAATATCGAATATTCATGTCCACTCTCCACTTTGAGTTGACTTTTAGAAATAAAAAAAAGCACACACAAACACGTAATGGTCTCAAACAAACATATAAATGATATTTTTACGTCGATGAAGCAATTAATAGTTGATTAAAATACAATATAAACACACAACTACACATAACCTAATGCAATACCGGCCATATTGACATAAGTAAACACAAGAGATATGACATCACACGTATCATCGGTAGCGCTCGGAAATCCTCGGGTTGTGGTCGGAGAGTGCATTGAAATTTGAATTTTATTTTAAAATTTGGGAGTAATTTACAATGGAAACTTGTTGATTTCCTATTATTAGTAATTTTTAATATCAACTTCACTATTATAAATTAATATCCAAGCAAAATATGAAATATGCGTGTACTCTATTGTTAAATCGAAAGCAGTGTGTAGATTTTATTTATTGCAAATTGTAATTTATCCCATTTTTTTCTTGAACTATATTATTTTATTCTTATTTGTGTTGATCTCACTTATTTTTAAAAAGTCAATCATGTCATTTCTGGAGTAGTTACCTTAAAATGACGGTCTGTGTTCATATGGACACTTTTAAAAGAAGAGAACCACTTACAGTTTTCTTTAAATGAGTATAGAAACTAATCTCTCTGTTAGATTTACGTACAATTTTGACAGATGACATCAAAAACATGGCGGAAACAAACAATCTAATCGAAAGTGCTGCCAACCTTTAAAAAGTCACTATTTCTTCATACCGCCCTCGTATATTATGTTAAATGGAAGCTTCCGTGTTAAGGATATCGATTGAAAACCTGTTGCATATTATATACCTCAATAACGACGAAGCAAATGACCCAAGCTAAGCAGGTAATTAATCAGAGTATTCATATTATAGTTACTTGGGTTTCCGTTAGAAAATAAATTGAGGGTATTTGTCTGAAAGCCGGTTTTCGATGTCGACGATATTTTTTTTTCTTTAAGATTTATTCTTCGTTTAAATTTTTCATCGACTTCATTCTCATGCATTATTAATTTATGTTTTCAATTTTCGTGGTTAATAAAAACACGCAATGTCAATCAATTGTTATCTTAAGGTTAGTTCATGGTCGAATCTCCAAAGCGACATCTATTATATATTTATAGGATTATTGTATACAAAAATATATGCCCCCTACGTCAATTTTATCAAAAAATAAAAAAAACGTCAAAAAGGGGGTCGGTTTTTGCTAATATGTAAACGTGTACTTAACCCCCTCCCCCCGTATGGTCACCCCAACCAATTTTTTAAATGGAACACCCTGTATTTTCATTTAAAAATGAAATCTGCCATTAGAACAATATGAGGTTGTAATCTGTTATAAGTATAGGGTGTTTTAAAAGTTATAACCAATTTTCTGTCAAAATCGTATAGGTTAAACACCCTGTAAATTGGATAGGAGGACATTTTTAAGGTGAAATTTGATATCCTACCAACAAATCCTCTCTTGGAATAGTTTTACCGGTAGTAGTTCTTCGGAGAACGATTTAGGGTCTTTGCGCCAAGCCGAAACCAAAAATTGGGAATAACTTTTACAGATAAACACATTTGGCAACAGCTGACTGCGCACAATTATCCTTCTCTCTCTTTCAAGTGTTTTTATCATATTTTCCTTGTCTCACTTGTGTAAATCGCAAGGCTCGAATAGACTTTTCGCAATCTGTATATCGTGGCCCAATATAATTCAAGAGATAGACGATTTTTGTGTAGTGAAATATTATACAGATTATTGTTAAATTAAGGAATTTCATTCGAAATTCGAACAAGATGTTGGATCCTACAGAAACATGTGCGGATCGTAGCTTTATCCAAATAAACAAATACTTGAAAGGGGAATGTTTCTTTTCAGCACTGACATGTGTTTCTTTGTATAAAAGGGAATGAGTTTAGAAAATGTTTAAATCAAATTACATACAGTGTGGAAACCAATTGAGGAATAAAATTCTTTGTCATTATTTTAGAAAATTATAAAAAATGCCGAGACACGTCAACTTTTGAAAGAATTTTATTCCATAAGTGGTTTCCACACTGTAGAAAGCTCACTAGTAGTTGTTAACTGTTTTATTCACAATCACTAGTCTCTTTTCGCATTGACTTTAGAAAAAGTATCCGAAATCGCTGATGTCCAACGTCTAAAACTCCTTGATGATGATGGGTTCGTACAAAAACTTCATACAATAAAAATAAAGAAGAAAGAAAGAAATTTCTGTATGATAAAATCTTTCTTCCAATGGGACGCGAAAGTTTATTAAATTGGAAAAGTTTTATACGCAGTATTAAATCTTCTGTTAAAACTTTTCATCGACATTTCTTTTCAAAGTGAATAAGAAGGTTGTACATTGTATCAGTCAATTTCTCTTTCCCAAAAAACTCATATATATCAAGTTCTGTTCTAGGACCCCGCGTATTTTACAAGAGAAACTTACAACGGTAACATTCGATATTAATAAAAAATGATTGAGTATTATACCTACATTTTTTAATACTGAATAACAAAATCAGTTGTCATTAAATTTACATTGCAAAAAATGTAATCCTCGGTATATATATACAACAATGAACAGCAGCAATTAGTAGTGTGATGAACCAAGGTTTTTTCAACGAGCCGAAAACTATAAACATGTGTTGAAAACATTGCCAGACATAAAAAAAAGAACGTTAGTTTTTAAAGGAGCATTACCAACTCGAAAAATAAAAGTTGTTTAGCCTGTTTTGGTTGGGTGAATGTGGCCTTCTACTAGCAGTAAAAAATATTCTCTATACAAAAATTTCGGAACATATATTTATATACGTTTGTAACTCAAAAACTACTGAACTGATTTTAAAAAGTCTGTCATCTATAGAAAGCTGCATTACCGAGCAGTAACGTGGACTGTATTTTTTAATTTAAGAAAAAGTAGGGATCTTTACGAAAATTAGAAGAATACTAATGGCTAAATAATCAGTAATGCGATTTCCTTTACTCCTGTCGTGCCCTTTAACCCACCTCAGGATAATATTGTTATCTGCCGAGGCGTCAGCTAAATCTTGGTGGCACTAGCTTCGATATAACACGTTGTCTGTTCAAGGCTAATAGGGCTTGTCTACTGTCAGTGCAGATTGTTATGTTTTTGCTAGAAATTCCTTATCTGTATAGTTTTTTGTGGCAATTGAGATACCAGCCAGTTCTGTTTGAACCACGCTGGTATTGTTTCCCATTCCCCACTCAATCCTTAGCGAGATCCTTAGGCATAGTGCTCTCGAGTAAAATCCACATCCTGAGCCATATGTATATATGCGTATTGCATTTGCAGCATCTGACTATGTGTTCAGTTTTATTTGTATTTTGTAGGGTTTTTTATACACAAACCTGGGTTCAATTGAATCATTGGCTACCTGTAGCAGAGGTAGCTCAGTCTGAATTCTCGTAATTAGCCATTATTGTTCTAGGAACTTTTTTATTTAACCTCGTATACGTTGTCTGTTCGTACTAATAACGTTATATTCCTTTTGTAAACATTGTGTTTCTTGTTTTTATCATTAATTAAAGAATACAAGGTTAAAGATCAAAGCACAGAAAATGATAATAACCAATTCAATCGTTGTGGTGAAATTTATAAATTTCCATGAAATATTTCTTATTTCATTTTGTATTATGTCTACGACTTAGTCTATTTTGGAAGGTTGGAATATAAATTTACGATCTTTGCCATTCTTCTTCTTTCTTCTGTCTCGATAATCAAAAGGCATTGATATTTTGCCTGTCTTTTTGTGAAAATAATAACCTACAAATAGCTGCTTTTTATTTCATAGATTGAAGCACGATTGAAGAGTGTTTTCTGGTAAAGCTCCAAAAATATTGAGCTAAAATTTTGGTCCAGACACCGTACACTAACTACCGACAAGTAAATTCACTTCGTCGATTTATGGGTTACCGAAAATTTCCTTACCCCTCCTATCGTCTGGCGAGTTTTGGCTCCTTGTTCAAATTTCCCAGTTGATTATTTTTATTCATTGTATACAAGATTACGTATTTATTATACACTGAAATTTGCTAATCGTAACATTAAAACTGAAAAATTACAGAAACAACACCCCAAACTAAGTATACTTATTGTAATCATTGCTTTGTTAAACATAACAATTTAATCAATAATTTACTTTATCGAATCTCAAGCTTTAATAAATGAATTTTCCTATAGTAGTATTTTGTGCCCTGAAAACCTGTATCGGATTATGCTGTAAATCAGTAATACACGTATTTAACCACACGACTGTCCCTCGTAACCCAGAGAAAAGATGTACCAAAATTTTCAAACGTTCCGACGCAAGTGAATTTACTTGTCGGTAGTTAGTGTACGGTGGTCCACACTTAATAAAGTTCATATAAATACTTCTTACAAACTAAATTCAAGTTCATGACAACAGACAAGGTTGTAAGTGAATGATTCATTTCCATTCTTCGTAGTGTTTGGGCTAGGAGAATAATTGAAGGATAATTATCCTTTTAACAAAGTATTTTCAATTTTTCTAATCAGAGCTTTGTTCAAAACTGTGTAATCCAAAAAAGGGTAAAACCATTGTTCATATATGTCGACCTAACCTTCTTCAGCACATAAAAGATTCTTTGTAAAGTTAAAATCAAATTTTTGCATACCAAGTAAGTGTATGACATTGGCTTTACAATAGTTGACAGAAAAAAGTGTTTTTATATAGTCAAACATTAAACAAAAGACCTTAATTTCATTAAATCACTCGCAGGTGTTGTTGAAAGGTTAGAATTATTAGAAAAACAATCTCAATAAAAAAAAAAAAAAAACTGAGTTTAATTTTATTTGTAGCAAATGATATATAGTGAAGGTTTATATAAATAGGTAGACTGCGGTCAGTTTGTGGATAATTGATAAGTTTTTATCAGTTCTAACTGTCAAGTACGTTAATAGAATACACATGATTTGTTTAAATAATTGCGATAGTAATTTAGACTCATTTTATATCCGGTATTAGGTTTAATATTGGCTAATATCCACCTACTAGGTACAGCAGGACTGAAATACCCAATATTTTCAATATAATTGAGTAATTTTATCTAAATATTGCCTGAAATATTTTTAACAAGTTCTAGTTTGACTAAATCCAAAAATTCTTATCTATTTTCATTAAAATAATGGTATTTCTAGCAGTTAACCCCAAAATAAACACAGCTACTGCCAGTTTCTATTAATCTCTAACATATTTTAGAGAAGCAAACATTATTTGACACCCACGGCATTATTAAAGACTTAGTTGTAAATCAACACGAAATAGATTGTAAACAAACTAAACCCCAATGGCACGCCTATGTAATAATACACACATCTGGTCTAGTAAACGACTGGCGATGAGAGAGATGCTGCTTCCTAATTGGTAAACATTAAACAGAAACAAATGACGAAATACGTTGTTCTGACAGCATGCTCTATAAACACGCATAATGTAACCAAAAAATTATTATTTTTTTTATGAAAATGTTGACTTACCGGGTAGTACATCCCCTGGGGGGGAAGAAAAAAAGCGCCGGCGCCCCACAGCTTGACTGATTTTGCGGAACGGCTAAGTAAAAATCACTGCACAAAGGCAAAATGTTTATAAATTGGCACTGGGTTTACTGGAACTGCACAAAAATCACAGCATTCAATTCATTCGCGTTGTGTGGCTTTGGAAACTGAAGAACAACGCCCGAACTTACTCGAGCAGGGTTCTCAAACTACCCTGACAACTCGTTTTCAATGATAGAGCGGTACAGAACACAAGAACGCGGAGGGAAGCATGAAAGCGTGTTGCTGTAGGTATGGCAGGCAACGTTGCCGCTCGAATATGATTTACGATAAATCACGACAAAACACAAATCAAATTAACAGTTCAATAACATACATAAATATTGAAAAAACTTGAATCTTTTGAAATACTGTTCGCTAAAAAAGATGTTAAAAGCTCTTAGGAGAACATGAGATATAGAGAGAGGGAGAGATACTTTATTGTCTATAAGGAAAACCTTCTTAAACATATACAAATCCCCAGGGCAGAAGGCAATGCCATTTTCATGCTCATTTCCTAAAATCTAAATTGTTATCACGCAAAAACCAGTGGTCCTAAAAAACTACAAGATTTCATAGTCCTCCAGTTACAAATTCACGCTTTTCTTTACATCTTAAATATTTGAGCTCTGGCTCAGAATGACGGAGTACATTATCCTTAGTGAAATTATGAAGAACATGTTTTTATTCATATTAACATTATTTTTCCTAGATTTTCAAACATTTTTTTGTAAAAAGTGGGTAGGTAGCGAGTTTCTATTTGAGATATCAGAACGTAAACATAGTGTATAGTAAGTGTAAGACCAGGTATTTATCTGTAATCCGGGAGATAATAAAATTCTAATCCATTGGCGTACTAGAGTGAATAATAAAATAAATTGAAAAGAAAACTGCTAATTAGGCACATATAATGGATGTTTTTTTCACTAACTTAAAAAATGTGTTTTTAAATGATAATAGCTTGGTAGAAGAAAAAGTTAAGTGTATAACAAAAGTGAAAATATTCAAGGACTTGTTTTCATAAAAAGTAATCTGGACGTGGCAACGTCGGAAGATGATGGTGGGGTCGATCAATGAACGCCGGTCTGACGGATCATGAAGCGCAAAGGAGAGGTAGAGGGATTAATCGGACATAGCTAACTGGTCAAGATTTTTCAAACACCAATAGTCTACCAATGCCAAAATAATTGACAAATTTTTATTCCCTCGGATATTAAGTCAAAAAAGCGACCAAATGCTTCATTTATTTGGAATACTATGAAATTTTTAATTTAATGAAAAAAGAATTTCTCTCAAATTACTGTTATTTTTAATATCGTACAAAAAAATGTAAGAACTAAAATGGTTGGTAGGTAATTTGATTCTATGCAGCTTGGGAAATTTTCAAAAAAATTTACTCGATTAAAATTGAGACCAGCTGACTGACGTCCGATATTCAGCAGAAGACCAGAGTCGATCAAAGTAAAGAGAAAGAGGCTTGCGGTAGGGAACGAAGGGATCCCATGTCCAAACATAATTTTTTCTTAACTTTATTTTAAACAAAAACAGGTGCAAATATTTTATCGAGAATAATTAGGTACCTACCTACTAGCAATGTTTTAATTGATTTTAATTCATAAATATTAACCGTTTATGCTTTAACACACATCTTATTTGTTGCTAGAAGAAGAAAGATTTCATTTTATAACAATTTCTGCAGATTTAACAATGGTGGAACTAATTTTTTTAACTAGATAGTAATCTAAGAAAGTTAGTTTAAGTATTACCTAGATGTGATCAGCAAAATAATGATACCTAGGTATAATACTAGGTATTCCACTTGGTGAATATAGAAAGCATGGGGGCTCTCCATCATAGAAAGTGTGACATTATTTTTCAAATTTATAAATAGTTATTGATAATAGATTCCCAAATAATGTTAATTACTTTTCAATAGCGACATCTATATACCATAGAAATTTTAAAATCATGCATTTTAACTATTAGTTAGGTACTGACGCTTCCTAGCTAAGGTCAATGACCTCTAGCATTTTATTGAAAAATATTTGAAAAAACAGTGGCAAGCTGATGAATACATATCAACATCTACTTATACTAGGTAGGTACTACATACTTATTCAAATAAAACTTTTAATATCCACTGCATTTTACATTTATTTAAAAATTATTGCATCAGACAGACAGACAGACAGACATGTCTAAGCCTTACTATATCTACAATTAAATAACAAAAAAATATCATACCCATATTCCAAAATTAATATTGTTCCATTCTGAATCTAACTCTGCACGCATAAGAGCCAGACGTTTTCTATAACACACTAAATTATTGATAAACATTATCGAAGGAAATTTAAAACGCGTACATATTTTCTAACCAAACAAGTAACTAAACTAACCTTCTAAGAATTTCTTTATTTTCAAAATGCGCCAATTCCTGTAAAACAAAAGACTGTCTGGAAAACGTCTACTATCACTAAATAGGTACTATTTTTGTTTTTTCCAACAGGTATTCGTCGATGGTTGCCTATATCGACTAGTATTGATTTTCCACTGCACATGCACAAATTGTTTTTCGCTAAAACGACGAGGTAAATTTACAATATTTAATAGAAATTGTTTGAAAACAGTTTAAAAACTGTTATTTTCTTTACACCGATTTCTAGACTACGGAAAACAACGAAGCAAGTCCGAACTTCTGCGAGACTTGTAAATGTTATGATTGTTCACATATTCTTGGAGTAGGTAGGTTCACAAATTAAAAAAATATTTATTATAGTGTATTAAATAGAAATAAAACAAGTGTCTTGTATTTGCAGGGCGATATATTTTAGAAATTCACTTTTTAAAAGTTTGATGATATGCCATTGACTAAAATTCCCAGCATTGATCGTCCTAATCGCGCAGGTACCTACTTCAATTTTAGACATAATTTCGTTTCAAATGAATACTCTCGGTGTTTTGTTGGTTATTTTCATTATAACCGACGAATATGAAGGAAAAGTAACTTATACATTTCCAGAATTTCAATATAAAGAAACAAATAAAAATGTAAGTACATTTTCTATCTCCTACCCTATATACATACCACGTAAATGTTTCAGCTTCATCATTGTACCGGCATTTTACCTATATTTGATTTTAGGAAGTTATGTACAGAGAAGTAGAAGCGGCGTGCCAAAGAGGCTGTTTCGGAAGAAATGGTGTATCTAAAATATTGTGTATTCGACAGTGCATTTCACCATCTTGCTACAAGGAACTGTATCAGGCCGATTTAGTATGTATATAAAACCGTGCAGCTTCAATGTTGTTTAAATTAATTTCTGTACACATTTTTATACCAATCAGTATATTTCTTACCGTAGTAAACTCATTTTTTTGACATTTGTTTACATTATTTTTATAGTATGCAACCAACATTACACAGAAGTGTTTCGATAGACGGCTGGATGGCGCCACCTACTCTATTTATTGGAAAATATATTTTTGACGTGTTTTTTTTATTTTAGTTGGAAGAAGGGGAGGTAGATGTAAGACTCAATTCATTTAAAGGATGTTTTATTCAACGATACAACAGATCTCGCCCATAACCTGGCTATACACCAATATAATTAATATAACAAACATCTAGGAATATTTGATTCTTAATGTACAATATCAATTCACATAGTTATGTTCATTTTAGTCCGAATGGATTTTTTTTATTAATAAAAGTTTTATAATTTTTCAAAAAAATTGTTTGTATTATTTCGGATAAATGACAAAAATAAAAATTTAAAACGAACCGTTACATTTGAGTTGACCCTCGTATGTACAGTTATTAAAATTTGATATAAAAATAGTATAAAAGTTAACAGACATGAAATTACATTTAAACGGAAAACGTGAAACGAATTTTGACGCAAAATCGTCACAAACTGATTGAAATTACGAGTGAGGGATAAATGCTGAAAGTAGTAATTTAAAATTGTTCACATCAACATTTAAAGGAACGTTTTTATTTGTCAAGAGCAACAGACTTAGTTTCTTAAAAAAGCTGTTAAAGTGTAATTTCAAACATTAGTTCTGTGGTCAGATCCAACGAAACAGATAAACTTACACTTTGAAATTGAAACGAACAAACCAATTTGACGTAACTGACATTTAATGACAACCGATTGACTTAAAGTTTGGCCTTGACTAAGAAATTTCAAATTAATGATTCAACCACACTGATAAAACAGATAGAAATTAAATTAATGACAATAATAAATATGATTTAACCGACAATAATAGTGCCTGTGCTACGTACCGTTTGAAGTAAATCGGCCAATTATCGAGTTATTTTTATCTTTTAAATGTAAACATGAACAGATCTCGTATAATAATATAGAGCATGTTACAAGAAAGTAAGTGAAGAATATTTTAAGTAATTAAAATTGGATAAAATTAACTATCTAATTGTTATTTTAACAAAAAATACATAGCCACAATTCCTAAATAAAAAGTTACTTGTATCCTATAAAAAATATATTCACGTATCACATCAGTATTTAACAAAAAAAAATATAACATCAACCTACAACGCTTATGTATTGCTTTTTTATTAGTTTTTAATAACATATTTTTAAATTTATATATACAGGATGTCCTCTAAAACAGGGTGTCCCACGACGAG
This sequence comes from Galerucella calmariensis, assembly GCA_910591675.1. Lineage (NCBI taxonomy): Eukaryota > Metazoa > Arthropoda > Insecta > Coleoptera > Chrysomelidae > Galerucella > Galerucella calmariensis. The sequence goes on from CAJUYG010002113.1 coordinate 13,547, forward strand.
TTAAAACTATCTGTATATGGCAAAATACTTATAGTAAAATCATGAAAATTTCTACGTTGGGGTTTTCGGGTGCGATCTTTTTAACTAAAATATTTTAAAATATGGCAGACTTCCGGTTCTACCGGAAGTCGACTGTAACTTTGTTATGTTGAATGGAACACCCTGTATATTAATACATTTTTAACATCTACGTAAAATATTAGTATAGTTTTGTCTGAAAACTTTTTTCGAAAAATGCATATTTTTTGAGTTATTAATTTTTTTGTAAAAAATTTGACCCTTACAAATTATTTTTTCAAGAGTATACCCTTAAAGATATGAAAATGGTTTCTGTTCGGTTGCTTTTGGCAAGGTCAGACCTATTTGAATATATGTTGAAAATTTTTTCATTTTACAGGGTGTGTATAGTAAGTATGTTCATCTCTCAAAATTTACAGAAAACATTCAATATCTGGATAACGGTGAGGTTTAGGTATAGGAAAGTATACATGAATTTGCCCTATTTTTTACCCCTGAATGCATTAAAATGGATAAAACCGGGTGGTTCTATTCAAGAAAATGAAGAAATTGGATATTTATGAAATTAAACTTTTCAACACTTTCTATACACACCCTGTATAAAATGAAAAATTTTTCAACGTGGATTCAAATAGGTCTGACCTTGCTAAAAGCAACCGAACAGAAACCATTTTCATATCTTCAAGGGTATCCTCGTAAAAAAATAATCTGTAAGAGTCTGCAACCGTCTAATTTTTTACAAAAAAATCAATAACTAAAAAAATATGCATTTCTCGAAAAAAGTTTTCAGAGAAAACTATACTAAAATTTTACGTAGATTTCGAAAATGTATTAATATACAGGGTGTTCCATTTAAAATAACAAAGTTACAGTCGACTTCCGGTAGAACCAGAAGTCTGCCATCTTTGAAAATATTTTAGTTAAAAAGATCGCACCCGAAAACCCAAACGTAGAAATTTTCATGATTTTACTATAAGTATTTAGCCATATACAGATAGTTTCAACTCGTCGTGGGACACTCCGGACACACTGTATACTAGTATTTTATAGGTCACCTTGTACATGTATACAGGGTGATTCATTAAGAATATCCAATCTCTGAACTGTAGATTCTAGACCTCAAAATATGATAATTCTGCTCAACATGCCTCATGCAAATATTGCTAGTTTCCGAGATACGGGGTGTTCAAAGTTTAAATTTTGATTTTCGCAATAATTTTTTGTTTTCACAATTTCTCTTTGAGCATTTGTTTTGAAGTTTTTTATTTTTGTTTACAAATTTGTTATTGTTACATATTTAAGGAATAATAAAATTTTTTATGAAAAAATTAAAATTCATTGAACTTTTTAGAAGCAAATAACTCGATAACCGATCGAGTTACACGAATCAAAGTAGAGTAACTTTTTTTGTAGAATTTAACGCTTTTTAATATTTTTTTATTAGTTTAGTTGTAAGTTTAGCCCAAAAAAAGTTTTCTCTGATTTAATTAACACAAACAAGTGTAACTAGCGCCCTCTATTAGCAATGTTAAATTAGATTGCAAATTATGATTCCTCATGCCAAAAAAACGTAAAATTGCCTATTTTCAAAAAGAAATTATGAAAACAAAAAATTATTGTGAAAATCAAAATTTAAACTTTGATGCCCCGTATCTCGGAAACTAGCAATATTTGCATAAGGCATGTTAAGCAGAATCCGAGGGGTGAACCACCCTGCGAAATACTGTCACAAATTTGCGAAATCACGGGAAAACACGGGAAATTACGGGAAATTGCGGGAAATCTTGCGCAATCCCGTGAAATCATGCGAAATCTTGCGCAATTATTCTTGCGAAATACTGTCACAAATTTGCGAAATCACGGAAAATCACGCGAAATCATGCGCAATCCCATGAAATCATGCGGAATCTTGCGCAATCATGCACAATAATTAGCAAAATAGTGAAATTTTCCGGTACTTAAGTAGAGCGAAACACGGAAAATCACGCGAAATTATGCGCAATCACGCGAAATTACACTATTTGCGAAATACTGTCACATTTTTGGCATAGTGGTTCACCCCTGGGTGAACCACCTTGCGAAATACTGTCACAAATTTGCGAAATCCCGGGAAATCACGCGAAATTACGGGAAATCACGCGAAATCATGGGAAATCTTGCGCAATCCCATGAAATCATGCGGAATCTTGCGCAATCATGCACAATAATTAGCAAAATAGTGAAATGTTCCGGTACTTAAGTCGAGCGAAACACGGGAAATCACGCGAAATCTTGCGAAATTACACTATTTGCGAAATACTGTCACATTTTTGGCATAGTGGTTCACTCCTGGGTGAACCACCTTGCGAAATACTGTCACAAATTTGCGAAATCACGGGAAATCCGCGAAATTACGGGAAATCACGCGAAATCATGGGAAATCTTGCGCGATCCCATGAAATCATGCGGAATTTTGCGCAATCATGCACAATAATTAGCAAAATAGTGAAATTTTCCGGTACTAAAGTCGAGCGAAACACGGGAAATCACGCGAAATTATGCGCAATCACGCTAAATCATGCGCAATCACGCGAAATCTTGCGAAATTACACTATTTGCGAAATACTGTCACATTTTTGGCATAGTGGTTCACCCCTGGGTG
>CAJUYG010002113.1:16215-35359 GCA_910591675.1 Galerucella calmariensis
AACCACCTTGCGAAATACTGTCACAAATTTGCGAAATCACGCGAAATTACGGGAAATCTTGCGCAATCCCATGAGATCATGCGGAATTTTGCGCAATCATGCACAATAATTAGCAAAATAGTGAAATTTTCCGGTACTAAAGTCGAGCGAAACACGGGAAATCACGCGAAATTATGCGCAATCACGCGAAATCATGCGCAATCACGCGAAATCTTGCGAAATTACACCATTTGCGAAATACTGTCACATTTTTGGCATAGTGGTTCACCCCTCGGCAGAATCATCATATTTTGAAGTCTAGAATCTACAGTTCAGAGATTGTACATTCTTAATGAATCACCCTGTATATATTTTTTAAAAATAATATAGCACTATTCAATAAAATTATATATTTTCAAAAGACAATTTCTATATTTTCTAGAACATTCAAAAAATTTGAAAAAAGTTATTTCAGGTATACTTTTGTAGAAAAAATAAGTGATGTGTAAAATATAAAGTATCATCCTGTAGGTTAGAAGAAAGATATAAAGCACAGATTTCCATCGTTTTAAAATGAAAACAAAGAAAAAATATAATGAAGAGAGTATAAATATATATTTCAACACATAAGTACGCTTGAATATTTTAAATCACTCACCATATCGTCTGCTAAATTAAAGAACTATCAAAAATTTCCCTTTCCGGTATCCAAGTGTTTGTCGATACATCCTGCATCCCTTTTCTTCCTAAAAATATGTAAAGTCCTATATTTTCTCTTCAATCAACTGGCTTTTCCTTCATACTCTATAAATTTCAATTTTCAACACATTTAGAGAGGGTAATACTGAAAAATATCATCTTTCTCCCAACCTATAGCATAATTTCCACTAAAAAATCATTAAACATTGCTAACATGAACAGTATGATTCGAATCGATAGTAAAAGATTCATTATTAGCCTCTCCCATAGAGGTCATGTCAACCTGATCGCTTTTCACTTTGTGCTTCTTACCGATGCCTGGTATTTTCGGCAAATGCTTCAAAGCACTTTTACTTTTCGATTTTTCCGTATCTTCTTGTTCTTCTGTAATGGAATCTAAAGCAGCTTCACCTTGAACAGGTTGATTTGGATCTTGAATCGGAATGTCGTCTGGAAGTTTTTTCGTTCTAAACGAAGCATTTGTAATCATCGATTTTGATACGCTGTGAGTATGAGAAGGTCTCGGTGCACTACCGCTTATCGATGGTGAATTTTGAAGGAGATTCTTGATAGCATTGGCAGTTAACAATACTTCTGCGTATGATTCATATTTGGCCCTGTGAATAACATCGTGGAGAGCTTGGACAGCTCCGACTGCACATCTTTCAGCAGCATGATAAATTATATGAAGCAACTCGATTAATAAATGACTAGAAACTGGTACTCTCGGTCTAATAATAGTTTGTATACTACAATCACTCGCTAATGAACTTCTATTGCTTTCAGAAGTAGTGTTAAAGCCTTGTGAAACTAACCTAGATTTAAAAATAATGTTTTAACTATGAAATAATAAAGCAAGTAAGTACTAACCTAGATATTCCCCTACAAGTTTGTTCTATTCCTTGGATAATGACATTTGCTATTTGTTGATTGTACAGAAAAATTAGAGCTGTAACAACTCTCTGTCTATTCTGAGCATTGAGACAGTCTACTTGAGGTAAAGGTCCCCAACTGACCAATTTTGTATTGCACTCTTCCCATCTTCTTAACGAATTTTCAGCTATGAATGCTGGTTCTAAATTATTGGAGTCATGGAAAATTGATGATTGCGCTATACTGGGAATTCTAAAGGAAAGAGTTCTAGGTTGGCCTTTTGAATCTATTACCTACAAAAATAAATAGAAACAATATTTCTTTTAATACATTTTATTATACTTACTTCTAAATTGTACAAACTCACTAATAGGGTTTGGATAGCAGAATATGATTTATCTGAAAGATGTAAGAACACCAAAGTGGGAATGAATTGTACTGTAAATCTTTTTAAATGAGTTTCTCCCGATCTATAAAAATTTAGCAGCTGTTGACAAATTCCATCTATTAACTAGAAACATAAGAAACCTTGAGTTAAAGTACAAGGTTTTCCAATTAAATACTTACATGATCAGACTTGTATTTTTGGGGTTCAGATAAAACGTGGTACAGTGCTATCATGACTTCGTGATTATGTTCTTGCTCTGTAGAATATGTATGAATTTCGCTTTCTGTTAAAGCCTCAAATTCGTCGAGCCAATCTAGTACTAGATTATCTGCCATTATTGTCTTCTGTATAAATTTCAAACAAATTTAGTTGGAATAACTTATAGACCCGGTTAATTTTATAATACAGCTATGCACACATAATTTCGTATAATTTTTTTTACAATCTATGACGGAAATTATTGTTCATAATCGCTAATTTTGTTAGCTAATTACAAATTAGTTTAAAGTACACCTAAAATGTCAAAACTCAAAACAAACCAAAACATCAACTGTCAAACATCATGTACAGTGGTGCCAACACCAAAACTTTGGTATAGGCAAGCAAACATACACTAAAATGACACCTGTCTAATAATTTTGGTATAGGCAACCAATCATACATACAAACACATTATGACGGAAATTATTGTTCATAATCGTTTATTTACTATTACAAATTAGTTTAAAGTACACCTAAAATGTCAAAACTCAAACAAACCCAAACATCATGTACAGTTTTGCCAACTCCAAAATTTTGGTATAGGCAAGCAAACATACACAAAAATGACACCTGTCAAATGATTTTGGTATAGGCAACCAAACATACGAGATGCTAAAAGACACTGGCGGCTCCTAAACTGAGCATGAGCAAAATTTTTAATAAGATTTTTTTCAAAAAGGAGGATGTAATGGTTATTTTTCCTTCATTTTCTCATCTCATGCTGGTGTATGCGAGATAAATATTGAACCTGTCAAACACAAACAATACGTTTAATACCTACATTATGAAATCAATAAACACGCTGTGAATTTTGATAACCGGATCAAAATTAAAAGAGTGCTACAGTTCAAATATAAATATTACAACTACCAAATTACTTACAATTGTTGGATACAATTTGTGTACTAGATTCGACATGCTTAATTTGGATTCTACCATATTTAAAACCACACGGCGGTTATAATAAATATGGGTTTTTTTTAACTGGACATTTAAGCTTGAAGTAAGTAGGAAATCGAGACTATTTTCTCATTTACCTGATAAAATCAATAGAGGGTATAGATTATAATAAATAATTAATAGTCAACTCATCGTTATATAAGGATTATTACTACCTTAATATGACGTATAGTAACGATTTACGCTTCGGACACACCGTTCAATCTATAAGTTCCATTAATAAGTACCTGATAAGTACCTACGTTATGAAAAAATATTCAAATGCACAAAATAACTTAAAGCAAGTATACTTGTTTTAATTTGTCGCGGCAACAGCGCAAACTATTTTAAGCGGGAAAATCATTGTTGAAATGATGACGTATGTGATGTCAGCTTCAGTCTAGGTTAATTTTTGTTGGTATGTCTGCGAAAACAGGCAAATTAAACAATTTCTAATTTAAATTTATTTATGGATATTTTAGCACCATCAGATATTTTATGTGAATTCGTGGAAGTAATTATACACAACATTCTGTATGCAAAGAAACTTTATCCAGAAACGATCTTTTCAAGAAGACGTAAATATGGAGTAGCCGTTTATCAGTGTATTCAACCAGATGTAAACGAATACATTAACGAAGTTTTAAAGGCAGTCAGCTTCCATTCCAAGAAAAATCAACTCAAAAAAATATATATTTGTTTCCACACGAAAAACTGTATTAGTGAAACATATATTTTTGAAATATTGGATCTTAAAACCACGAATGAAAGGTAAAACGCTTTGTATCACTAGTTACTCGTTATCTTTATAATTAAATTGTTACAGTGATCCATTATTAATTGATCTTGAGCAGTTTATGCGTAATTTTATTTTGAAACTGCACAATACTTTGGTTTATTTGGAAGATTTAGATGAAAACTCAACATTTAGTATCAGACTTCAGGTTACAGCATATTCTAATCTAGAATTCAATCAGAACCCAATTTATGAGGTAAGTTTTTAAATTATTGTTGAATATCTTAGACAACAGTGAATATTGTAGGATTTTCCTTGGATAGAATTATATGAAAACGATAATTTAGACCAATCAGCTGATATAGTTCCTCTTCATTCACTACAATCTGATCTATTGAAAATGCAATTGTATATTGAAAAAAGGTGTTAGGATTAATATAATTTATTGTAATGGAATATCAAGAAGAAAAAGGTATGAGGAAGAATAAATTGGCAGTTTTTGAACATGTGGTACAGAATGAAAAGCCTTTAAAAAGAAGGAAGTTGATTAGACTGGACTCAGAAGATTCTTCATCCGAATTAATCATAGATGATAAAAGAGCACCTGTAAGTACTTATAATCTTGTTATTCCAACTTTGAAACATTTAATAATTATTGTTCTCCATAAATGAAATGAAAGTCAATGTTTGGTTAGTGTAAAATTTTAATATATACAAAAATATACCTCTCCACGTTTAACAGTATAAAATAAAATTTTTATATAAAAAAAAATTGAGTATATAAACATGAAATTAACTGCCTATTACATTTTCATCATTGAAAAATTGATCCAATTCTTTTTGGTCAAAATCTAGCTGTATTTCTTCTAATAACGCACCATTTTGTTGCTTATGCTGACTCGGTCCTGGAACAGTTCCCGATATTTTATACATTTCCAAATCACTTTTGAATGCATCTTGGAATACTTGCTGTCTCTCTTTTAATAACGCTTTTTTGCTGACTTCGTATTCTTCCACTTTTTTCAGGTGCTTTGCATTCAACTCTTCTTTAAAATTAGTTAGGAATTCTTCCTTTCTTATTTTATATTGTTCCAAATGAAATGTATGTCTATTTTTTAATTTGTTGAAATCTGCTTCATCTATCAAATCCTCTAATTTTTTCAAATCTTTCTCGATGTTTTCTGCTGATTTATATAAATGCTGAATATCTTCTAAACAGTTATTAATATTTGATGATAGCTTGGAGCTTATCACTATATTATTAATCAGTCCAAGATTTTTTTTGTTATCACTTACAAAAGTAGAAATTTTTTCAATTTCATTAGCCAATTTCTCCGCTTTTTCTGCATTTTCTTCGTTTATTTTATGTAACTCTTCCCAATTATTTTGGTAATGAGCTAAAATTTCTGCTCCTGCATTGACATTTATTAATTTCTTTTTTAATATCTGCGATTCCTCCCCACTGTTAAACAATGACACATTTAGGATCTTCTCTTTTAAACTTGATAACATCGCCTTTTTTTAACTTTACGGCATAAACAATAATCTATTTACATAATTTTAATACTTGTTTTAATTTCTCATAATGAATTTTATCACATATAAATGTAAGACGTCAACACAAGACTTGATTTTTAAAACTATTTGACATACATCTGACTTATGTCAAATATCCTCTTCTTTTTTTTCAAAATTTATTGGCCTCTTGAAATCTTTTGGCGAGTTACTGGCTGGTGAATACGAACTTTTTATAACCAGTTAGTCGTCAAAAATTGCCTATACTTTTTTGACGATGACATTGACAATTTAGATTGTGTCTAAGAGTACTATGAACGGAAATGTAGTTCCTATTTTCCTTTTTTAATTTAATTTATATGAAATTGTAAGTAATTCATATCAAAAGGCTCTTATATTGAATAATTATAAATCATGTCATCTATAAATATCCAAACCATAATACGGATTGGATAGAGTGACTAACGACAGAAAAAAATTTGAAGCTACTGATATCTTTTTGAAGCTGTTGGTACAGTTAAGAAAATTATGTTTTCGTACCTTCATTACTATTGTTTAGGTGAAGAGGAAAAAGAAAAGCCTGCTTGTAAAGTTATCAGAAGAACCTTTAAGTTTGGAATGTAAATGGGGTTCTTGTAGTGTCGTTTTAAATTCTTGGGAAAGTTTCAATACACATTTAACTGATCATGCTGCAAATTCTTCAGGTAATGAAACTGGTAACTTGTAAAAGTTATGTTGAAATATTAATTTATTTAGGAAAATTGGACTGTCAATGGGACAACTGTGATATTGATGAAATTGAAAGTGTTTCATTGTTAATTCAGCATACGTCTAACCATGCTTACTTGGCTAAGTTGAGAAATATAGGTGACAACGTTGCTAAAAGAGAAAAACTTCCAAAATGTACAGAATCTCATTCTTGTGAGTTGCCTCTGTTAAAATCAGGATATAAATGTGATTGGAAATATTGCACTTTCAATTTTTCTACTATATATGAATTTTTAAATCACATGGACGTACATATTAAGAATAATCCCAAAGTAGCGAATAAAAATGAGGTTATAGAGTGCTTTTGGAACGGTAAGTAACATCAACAATTACTTTTTCATGGATTCCTGTCATGTTTATTGAATAATTTTCAGATTGCAACACTAAATATTCCACCCAACAGAAACTAGGTGAACATTTAAGAACACACACAAAAGAAAAAATCATCGGCTGTTCAAATTGCAACAGATTGTTTTCAAATAAAACAAAATTTTGTGATCACAGAAAACGACAGAAAACCCAATTGTCTTCTGATTGTAAGTTGAATGTATTAACAATTGAGATTGTACTGTTGAAATTTTTGTTTTCAGTACAAACTTATCAATGTTCTCAGTGCCTGAAGATGTTTCCTACGGAAAGATTACTAAGAGATCACATGAGATTACACGTTAATAATTATAAATGTACCATGTGTGATATGACTTGTTCGAAACCTTCTATTTTAGCGAAACATATTAGATTCAAGCATATCAATTTTAAGCCGTACAAATGTCCTGAGTGTGATAAAAGGTTAGAAAAATAAAAAATGTTTGTACAGGGTGTTTCATTGGGAATGGGCCTAATTTTAACTGTAGATGGGGATTACTTTGATGCTTCCAAAAACCTATATTTAATGTGTCTTCTGCATTTTATAACCGAGATACAGGGTGTTTTATAAATTTATCCTATTTCTTTCCAACCTCATAACTTCCGAGTTACCCTGTATATTATTTTGAAATTTGGTACACATAATAACCATTAACTAGGAACTATCGAAAGGATTTCCAAAAAGATAATGCAGGTTCGGCTTAACAAAAAATTTCAAATCTTTTCTCCTAAAAACAACACCCTGTATATAGTTTTTTTTAGGGTACAAGCATAAATTTTGCTGGTGGGAATTGAGGAATAAGGTGTCCTAACACCTTGCATGTCTATTTTTTCAAAAAAATATAAACTTTACTTTTAAAACGACTTCAAAAATCATAAAATTTGAATGTCCGCCAAAACGCGCTTTACGTCATGAAGATGGCTGCCCCATGGAGTGACGTCAGTAAATAGGCAGCACTGATCCTGGACCATTATCGAGTTTTTAACATGGTAATCTCCATAAGAAAATCTTAGGGTCAAAATCAGAAATTGGTTCATTTTTGAGTGGTGGTAAATCTCAATCTGCTCATGTGCTACGTTATTTGGATAGGTAACGTCATAGGGGTAACGAAAAAAATGCCTTAACGTCTAGTATATAGATAAAACAACCACCCACCTAAATATAGACCCATCCCAAATATTTAGGACCCACACAAATGTTAAGGACCCCCAAATTCCAATACCCTCCTGTTTAGGACTCCAAAGGACCACCCAAATATAGGCCCACCCCCAAATTCAACCACCCAAATATAGACCCATCCTAAATGTTTAGGACCCCCAATCCACTCTCTAAATTAGAGTTGAATTTGGGGGTGGGCAAATATTTAGGATGGGTCTATATTTGGGAGGTTGAATTTGGGGGTGGGCCAATATTTGGGATGGGTCTATATTTAGGAGGTTGAATTTGGGGGTGGGCCAATATTTGGGTGGTCCTTTGGGGTCCTAAGCAGGTGGGTATTGGAATTTGCGGAATGGGTGATTTGGGGGTCCTAAACATTTGGGGGTGGGCCAATATTTGGGTGGTTGAATTTGGGGGTCCTAAATATTTGGGATGGGTCTATATTCAGGGGGGTGGTTGTTTTATCTATATACTAGACGTTAAGGCATTTTAAAAGGGACGTCGTTTGCTATGATTGGTTAACTGTTAGTATGAGGGGTGCTGCGTGGGAGATGAAGGGGGATAGTTCGAATTTTTTTAAGTATTTTACCCCTATGGCGTTACCTATCCAAATAACGTAGCACATGCGCAGATTGAGATTTACCCCCACTCCAAAATGAACCAATTTCTGTGTTTTTGAACCTTAGATTTTCTTATGGAGATTACCATGTTAAAAACTCGATAATGGTCCAGAATCAGTGCTGCCTATTTACTGACGTCATTAAATTTTTGTTGACGTTCTTTATTTCGAGCAGCATAAATGAGTCTACTTTGGGCAAGTTTTGAGTTTGTGCTTTTACAAAACCTTCGCTAGCCATATCTTTACTCACAAAATATGAAAGAATCGTAACTGAACACCGAACTAGTGAATAAAATATTAAAATACAATATAAACACACAACTACACATAACCTAATGCAATACCGGCCATATTGACAAAAGTAATCACATGGTATGACATCACACGTATCATAGTAGATTCGATTTATTATACTCTTTACAATTCTGAAGAGCAATTTCAAAAAAATCTATATACAGGGTGTTGTTTTTAGGAAACACGAGTTTTGAAATTTTTTGTTGAGCCGGACCTGCATTATCTTTTTGGAGACGCTTTTGATGGAGTTTCTAGGTAATATTTATCACGTGTACCAAATTTAAAAATAATATACAGGGTGACTCGGAAGTTATGAGGTTCGAAAGAAATAGGATACATTTATAAAACACCCTGTATCTCGGTTATAAAGTGCAGAAGACACATTAAATATAGGTTTTTGGAAGCACCAAAATGATCCCCATCTACAGTTAAAGTTAGGCCCTCTCCCAATGAAACACCCTGTATAAAGCGTGCTAGTGTCCACTTTTTTACAACCGTCTAAAGCATCTTCTTGAACATTTTAGGTTTGTTGAAAGAACCAATTTAAACACCCATCTTAAAATCCACGAAGAGGAAAACCCTTTAAAATGTAACTCATGCGATTTTGAATGTCGCACCAAAGTTGGAATGGACAACCATTACGTAAAAAAACACAATTCGGTAAATTTAAATTACCCATCATCATTACTTATCTTTGATTTTTATTTATTAATTTTCAGCTGGACTTAGTGTACGAATGCCACTGTTGTAAACAACGTTTCAAACGCGGTACATATTTAACGAAGCATTTAACTAAAGACCACAACTACCAATGGCCGTCCGGACATACCAGATTCAGGTATCGAAAAGACGAAGACGGAATTTACCGTCTCCAAACGGTTCGGTACGAAAGCTTGGAAGTGACCCAGGATTTAATACGCAGCGAGTCGATGCAAGCCAGTAACATGAAAGAACCCACCGAGTATAACCTCAAATTTGACAACAGTAAATCCGGTTACGTACTCCGCATTACCGACAAAAATGAAGAAATTAGGGAAAAGGAACAAAATGTTTTGATTACCATCAACGATGTCGATGAACAGGGGAATATTCTCAAATGTCAAGTGGTGGAATCTACGGTTGTGCCGATGGATGATCAATTATCGAGTTTTGATAACGCAGTGCCTTTTAAAAATGAGATAGATGTTGTAGAGCACGAAGTCGATAGTAAGAGCATTCTCGACTATCAGTTTTTTAAAAATTCTAAGTGAACTTTTGATTTTTTTATAGTTTAAACTGTTATTCGTGTAAATAAAATATTATATTGTGTTTTATTTATTTTATTTTCGTATCAATCAGTTGTCAAAACAGCAAATCTGACAGTGGTAATGGTAAACGTCATTGAAAGTAGTGCTCATCCGCCGTAGATGGCGCAATTTTAATTTGTGAGAAGTGGAGAGTCGATAGATGGTGATCTGTGGTTAATAAAGAGAATGACAGTTGATGTTGAACGATGCACGTGTAGACCACGGTTTTCATATTTTATGTAGTGAGGAAATAAATAATAAACCAGGTCATCCATTGTGTGTAATTAAACCCGGTGTGACGATTTCCTGGACCCTATACCGTCTTGGCACAGAGTACATTGTACTCTGTGGTCTTGGCTCTTGTAAAAGCGAAGAACTAACCTCTAAAGAGATTTATGGAGCACAGTGATTAAATCACCGGCTAGAATATCGTACATCTCTACAATTTTGTCATGTCTAAGGTCAGTGTGGTCAACAAAAAGTGTTTTTTTCTGACAAGAAAGACAGTTAAGGTCTACCATTCAAAACATAGGATTTTTGCATGTTTTTTACCATTGTGAACATCTATATTGCTTTATTAAAATAATAAACACACCCCGAAGCGTATATTTTGATTTTTAAAATGACTTTTTAGCTGAATACTCAACACATCGGTGGCCAATAATTCTAGGAGCTCTTGGCAAGTCACCATTTCATTTATGTTATTCTGTCACTAGTTATGTCAAATGTCAGTTATATTTATTTTTGTTGATGTTCGTTTAATTGTGTATGTCCATTTTCGTTTAGAGAAGAAGAAACGAAGCTTGTGCTATTTTACAATTCATTTTCTGAGTGCGCATGTCTGACAGTCGCCATTTTAAGCCTATTATCTGTCAATGACATGTGATTTTATTGTTTACCGAAGAATTTTCTTATTTACATATTTTTTTGTGCTTTGAACGATAAAATTTGTTTACAAAATTACATTTATTAGTTATGGCGCCAAAAACTTGTGCAATTCGTGGCTGTCATTCAAGTGATGGATGATAATAATTGAAAAACACAACAAAACTTCGATATCTATGGAGAAATGTTTACTGTCGCTTCTTTTTTATAACTTCGTTGTCACAGATATCAGTACATTTTCTCTGGGTGTAAAATTTAATTCGGAATCTGATGAAGTGTAACTTTTTAATTATTATTTGAGATTCTTTGGTTTCAACTTTTTTGCGTGTATAGTTAATATTTAATTTACATATTTTTTGAACAACTTTCTCAGTGTAACTTGATCCGTTATCTGTCAACGTCAGTTTGAAGGTCACGAAATTTTGCCCCCAATACATGAAAGGATTTACTCCGGTTTTCGTTTCTTGTTTGGCTGGTGTATTCTGTGGTTGTATTACTTTTTCCACTGACATCTGACATAACTAGTGACAGATAACAGAAATTATTTATGCGTCTTCAAGACAATATACTGGATATGGTAAAAAATATTGTTTATAAAGAAATAAAACGAACATTTACATACAACTTAAATATGTATTGCGTTTATCACATTAATATAAAAATATATAAATATGAAATTAGATTAAAAAAAGTACACAAAGTTTTTATGCCTAAAGAAGTTGAGCTAGAAGATCTTATTTAACAAGAAATATTAAACTTACATTTAAATTATAATATATACACGAAAATGATTATATTTACAGAAAAAGAAAATAATATCGTCTCATGAGAATTTAGGCTAGTTGAGTATTTTTAAATACAGGGATATTCAAAAAAGGTGAACGATTAAAATTTTTGAATTTACCCCGTAAATCAGGCAGTAAATATATTTTGACAGGCCAAAGACGTTTTAAAACATTCAAATTTGTATCATACAAGTAAAAACTTATTTTTTGCCGCCACAAATGGTATTTTCGATTGTAACAAGTGCAAGGGTAAGTGAATGTATCATTGAACGAATTTTGTTTGTAAACCGCAATAAAAATGAAGTAAATTGCGTAAATATACCAATATGATGTAATGTTCAGTCATTCAATATTAGAACGTGAAACATTTTGACATTTAATTGAAAAAAATAACACGAAACATCAATTCATGTTTGTTTTGTCTACAATAAATATTAAATTCATTATTCTAATTCGTAGTCTTTATATATACACAGCTCTAAGGAAGTATGGAAAAATCATTCATACTGAATCAATTTTTATATAAACATCCCATACTTTTGGATTACACTGTATGACAAAAGAGCTGGAGCACGTTATAATAATTTAGTAAAAATCTTACTATACCCAATTAGTCGCAACTAACAACAATTTAAATTGATTTAAATCATTGTATATTGAACATCTTTATTTCTTTAATAAACAGAATTACTTCGCTAAGTTACGATTTTAATGAAATCCGATTTCTTTTTGTACAAACGTACACTTCGTGTTAGATAATCTCTATTCCTACATGTATTGGTGGTTGCCTAATGAAGATTAAATGACAGATAGACCTTTAAATACCTACTATAAGAAAACATGATGAATCTAAGTATTCAGCTTATCAATTATCAATGAATATGTTTTATCACTTCATAATACAGGGTGTCTCGGAAAGTTTTTTTGAGTATAAATGTTAAATCAGTCTTACAAAGAATAACATGATGCAAAAATAACACCAATTCAAAAAAAATAAAGATATTCATAGTAAGATAATGTACCTCCAACTCTTTTTATCGTTTACATTCGACTATTACTTCCCATCCAACTAACGTTATTGCCTCTAGCGTGCATCGGAAGAGAATTTCTACTACCGTAAATCTCCTCTTCGAAAGCTTGATTGACGTGTCCGTTTTCGAACACCTCTTTCACTGGAATACTGCTGGCTACGCTGCTTCGGTGCGTTCTCACATTATTATTGGTTCCGTTGAATTCGTTTTTCGCACCCAGAGTTTGCATGTGGGATTTTCTACGTTCAGCCATCACGGAGTTCACTCGAACTTCCAGAGCTTTCATAGTCTCCCTTCGCATCGTCATTCGACGACTCAGTACTGGAGTACCTGTAACATGGGCGTACGATATTATTTTTAAATGGGTTTACGTTAATTTAAACGATTTAACTCACCTGCTTCAGGGTTGGCGTTAAGTTTAGCAAATCTTTTCTTAAAAGCAACGTCCAGAGTTCCGATTTGCCTTTTCTTTTGAGCTGCTTTTTCTAGATTGTGTATAGTTTTTCTCCTGCCGATTCTATCAGGTCCAGATCCGGAATCATTGTCGTAATCTCCGTCGATTCCTTGTAATCTTTGTAGTTGTTTTACTATTTCCACAGCTTGTTTGTCCAAAAGAGCGTTTGGAGACATTTCTTCTTTCTAAAGATCGTTTTAAGTTGTGATAATTTTAACTACAATTTTAAAGACTTTTACCTTTTTGGTGCATGACCAATTTAGTTCGGTAGAAGCGAGTATATGGGCTAGAGTTCCAAATCTATGGAATAACATAGCTACGAATTGTATGACCAGAATTAGAGCGAAGAAGAAGACGAATACTAGACCGATTGGTTCCAGTTGGAGGTATTCTTTGGAGATGTGAACCTAAAAAATTTTTTTTGATAACAGTTATTGGAAGAAAGGTTTTTAATAATGTGGTACTTCTAGATCTATTTGAATTTTTAATAATTTAGTTGTTACCCATTATGTTTAGAAGCACCCCTGTAAAGTCCGCATTTCTTAACCGATTTTTATTTAATTTTTTACGTTAGATTCAGTATTAAAAACAGTATTTTGGCACAAATTTTCATAGCCTAATTAATATTTTCAAGGCCCTCTATTTTAATTTTTCTCTGCCAAAAAAGACAAAAGTACATTAGGCATTTTTTTTCTGAAATATAACTAAACCACTGGATTCAGAATCGTCACAAATGTAAACTGCCAAAATTTTATGGAAACATTTTTATTAACGACAAAGTTATTACAGCATGGATTTGGAAAAAGTGGTATTTTCAGTAGTAATACCCCTAGGGTCTTGATAATACCGAGATAATTTTGTCATAGATAATGCTGAAAGCGTGTTGAGGGCTATTATCTTTGAGCAACACGCTTGAAGGATTCTCTACGACAAAATTTTGAGTATTTATCAAGACCCGAGGAGTATTCGATAAGATAATGTTTTACTTTGTAGATATCGAAAAATTGATTGTCAATCTGACGCTTAATACTTTACAATACAAACTTTATTAGTTTTAATCAAATATTATTCATTTTTATTTAAAACTACAGTTGTGAAAAGTACAATTGGTAAATTAATTGAATCGTTAGATGCGACATTTTTAATCCAGTTGTCAGTTTGACGTTTAATTAATTTTTAATAAAAAATAAATAATCTTTGCCTTTATCTACACCACATTAAAGAAAAAAACCCGAGTTACTCTTCTTGTTCATTACTATTCGGTGGTGAAACGGAGCCTATGAAGATGTGATAAAAATGTTTTCCTCAGTTTGACTCAATTAAATAATTCAAAATAACTCTAGAAGCGATTATTTTATAAACGAAAAAAGTAACATGCATATTACAGAGAACTGTCACTCAATAAATTTTACATATAGATTCATTCTTATCATTAAAAAAGGAGGGATAATATACAGGGAAAGTATTTATGTATTTATTGAGTAAAAGTTTTCGTAAAAAAAACGTACTTTTAGTAATTTAATTTATTATTCACAGTAAGAAAAACAAAAATGACAGGAAACCAGGATAGACAAAACGGCTTGGGGGTTTATACCTCGTGAGAAAAATAAAAAATTTACGCTGTTCATGACTGAAAAGTTTCGTTTTCTTGTGACACAAATTTTTTTGATGAAAATGACATGATTTCAAATGAAATTTTTTAAATGAAGTTGATAGATAGATTTGGAAAGTAAAAATATGAAAAGCAAAGATTTTATGCTTAAAATTTGCTAAAAATGAATCTTCTTAACTGCTCACTCCAATCTTCTTGATGCTGTTAACAGGTATACAAAAATGAAATGGAAAAAATGGTAATGGTTAGTATAGAATAAGTTTATTAGTAAAATGCAATGAAATGTGCGTTAGAAAAAGAATAAAAATCCCGTTAATAATTAGACTTGCTCTCACATAAAAGTGATATTATACAATGTGCTTTATAGGATCTCCTCTTTCCAGTTTTTAGTGAAGTATTTTTTTGAAAATTTCGTGAATAAATGTGACATGTGTAATGTGAAAAATAATTATTTTCGACAATAAATACGTGACGTGATTGTTACACTCTAGTTATACGTAAAAATTTAGCCAGAAAACATAAAATAGTGTATTAATCACAAAAGTATCAAGTGTATACTGTTATTTAATCACTTCTGTTCTCAAACAGTTCCATTTTTATATAAAAGCTGCAGATAGCGTCAAAATCATCCAGCTTTTTTATCTAGAGACCACGTTTCCAGACACTCTTTTGAACCTCTCTTGCTACACTGACTACCATAATAATGACCAGTTCTTTGACAGTTCAAAACTTGTGTCGTTAATGCCAACTTAATGGGTTTTGTTGGAGATTGCATCTCTTGTGGCATAGTGATAGTACCCCTGGAGAATCATCGAGCCTTAGGTAAAACTCCTGAGGGTGGTGCAGGCGTGCAGGAGAAACTGCTCGTGCACTTGGTATTTAGACAAGCTTTACCAATTTTTGGCAACATCCAAGGCTGTTCAAGGTCAATAGCTGCATGTTTTCAATGATTCAGGACCAGATGGTTGTAAAAAATAGTCTGTTTGAGACCGGAAGCAATTTTAAAACGTAAAAAAAATCGGTAGGTTAAGTCCCATGCCAAAGAGACTTATTAGTAAGTCCATTCCAGTCCCGAGCAGAAGGCAGAGACGTTTAAATACCTCAGAGGTTTCCTCGTTATAAGTTATATTAGTTCGAACGCCCAAAGGCCATTTAACGTGAATTTGATCCTTATTCAGTTGGAGTAGAAAAACTCCCAATACGAACAAAGCGTTAAACATGATAAAAGCAAAAACCGATTTGTTGCGTAGTTCGATCAAGTCTTTTGCTATCCTTTCCTGTAAAAAAATCACTGGGTATTAGATAAGGGATATAGGTTGGGTTACATGGTACCTCTACGCGCTATTATTATACCAATAAAGGTACCATGGCACCCAATTTGATTTACCTCTTGAGTCGTTTCATCGTAAGTTATATTTGTGCGTACTCCAAACGGCCATTTGATGTGTAGATAGTCTTTTTTCAATGTCAGCAAAAATACTATTAATACAAATAGGGCGTTCATCATAAAGAAAGCGAACACTGATTGGTCCCGTAACTCCTTCAAGTCAGCCGCTATACGTGCCTATAATTTTTGCAAATACATGTAATAAAATTGATACAAAAATTTAAAAGAAAAACAACAAAATAATCAATTATATACCATTTCGGGCCAAGAACCAAACACTCTGAAGGCTTGGGAAAAACCCCAAGTATCTTTACCCACGCCATAAGAAAGTGCGCCCAGTTCAATATTGATAAAGGATACAGAAGACAAAGGATTATCATAAGGTCGGATAGTCAAGCAGCCATTAAAGCACTGAGCTCTTGTGTAATCAGTTCCAAAATGGTGTGGGAATGCCTAGACAAACTCAATGAACTAGGCGAAAAGAATATAGTCACCTTACTATGGATTCCAGGACACACTGGAATAGAAAGAAATGAAATAGCAAATGAACTAGCAAAGAGGGGGACTGAAATACCTTTCTGGGGGCCTGAACCCTTTTGCTGGATCAGTCTCAATGTAATATTGGAAGAAATAGGTAAAGCCTAGAAAAAGAGAAGATCTAACCATTGGAAAGATCTAGTAGGGCTTATACAATCAAAGACTCTTCTGGGTGACTACAACCTGTTGAGATCAAATGAATGCATAAGTCAAAGTAAAACTGCTCTAAGAGTTTTAACAGGGATCCTAACGGGACATTGTCGCCTGAATGGGCACCTGAAAAAGCTCAAAATAGTGAAGGAAGAAGAATGCAGATTTTGTGGCATGGAAGAAGAAACCTCCATCTGCATACTTTCCAACTGCACAGCACTTAAGAATCCTAGAGCACATCACCTGGGAGATTACTGGATAGAAGAGGAACATTTACCTAAGTTGAAGCCTGCAGACATCCTAAAATTCCTCCGGGAAATAGGACTAAAGGACCAAAGGAATGTCACTCCAAAAAACATACATACATAACCATTTTCCATCTTTATACTTTTGGTCGTAGAAAAAATGAAGTGTGCAACTCGACTATATAAAACCCTGTTATGTAACACTATTAGAATCTCTATGATCCTGGTTCAAAAATATAAAAAATTCTTTTCACAACGCAACATACCTTTTCTTCCTTATTCTCATCGATGGGATACAAATATTTGTCCAGCAAATCCTTCCAGAATTGTAACTCGTTACTGCTCAAATATTCCACTTCTCCCTTCAATACATCAGGATCTTCAATCCAGTAAGGATTCAACAAATCGTCTCTTTTATTTTTGGGTGTAATAGAAGCAGTATCATCATCAGATTCATCTGAGGATTCTTCTTCTTCTTCGTTAACGGGTTTGAGATGGTCACCGTGTCGGGAGGAAGATGACATGCTTCTTTTCCTTGAATGGTGTCCAGATGGATCTACAGCTCTGGAAGTTACAACTATATATTTAACCATCTAAATGTTTAAAACAAAATTTTTACTTTTCTATATGATCTAGTCGCTTGGATAAGGAATCTAATGAGTCTGCAATATGCATGAGTTGTGCCTTTTCATCCCCGGATTTTTTATGAGTACATAACATGCATCGAAATAGTCCTGCTAAGGATATTTCGATACTTCCTTCGTCGTCGTCATTGACACCGCCATTTTGTAAAAATCCCAACAAAGATTTCTGCTTCGATTTCTTCTTATCCAATTCAGCTTGCTTCCTTTCCTCCTCTAATTCCTATAATAGATATTTATGCAACAAGTGTGTAAATTAATTTAAGAATCAACTTACTTTTTTAGTTTTTTTAACAGCAACTTCTCTAGTACCCCAAGAAACGTTGTTCAAATTAATAATAGAATAAAGAATTAACAATAAATACATAGAGGGTATCGACAATAAATAAATAATCCCAGGTACGATACACCAGAACTCCTGGGGATGAAGTATGGCGGCTATCATGAACGACCCCGTCATAGCTATCAAGAAAATGGCGGAAGGTGAACCTACACCGTCTTCACGTAGTTGGAGAGCGGTACCTACTATCACAGCCATCATGATTAGAGCGTAACCAGTTGAAAGTATTTGAGCAACGATTAACTGAAATAAAAAATCGTTTAAACAAATTTTTAGAAGCTGTAAAAAAAATCTCACCTGTATATTCGACTTGCACGTAAAGCAAACAAACATAAATAACATAATAGGCCAAATATTATAATAAAAACTAGTCCAATTATCTATCTGGAAAGCAGCTACGAAAGCCCCCACCAACATAAGAAATATAGTACCGGGTCCTAAAATAGTACCACCCATTAACAAGATCTGGTACCCGATATACGGCATGGAAATATTATCGTTGACTTCAATGGTTTTTTTGTAATCCATCAGTAAATCCATGATGTTGGCGATTGTTGATGGTACCCAACGACGTCGTTGATTGAAAAATTCGTTAAAGCCTTCCGGAGCGTGCGTGTAAGCATCTGAAGCTGCTGAATATTCCACGCGATATCCTCTTTGGAGTAGGAGAGTGCAAAGCCAACGATCTTCTCCTTGATCGTATTGGACGTAGTGTCTTGCTTCACCAGAACTGAAAAATTTAAAGATAGATTTAGATACTTTTACTACGAAACTGGGGCAATGGTGAATAAAAATAGAGGTAGAGGAGGAATTCAAGAACAAGATGAACAATAATTGGCCCATTCTTTGGTCACAGTTTAACACAACTGCATACATGGGGCTAGGGGACTAAGAACTGGTAGGTAACTCCAGACCTACAGAAGATAGATGTAGAGTTACGAAGTGGTTGCAACAGTTGGCAGCAAATACAAATATAAAGTGTAGATTTTAAGGAAATCGCTGGAAAGAGGAATTTAAGAGGCATCTACCAAATTCGACCTTGCACAATTATGCTTCGTAAATTTTTTTGTTTCTCTACGTCCTCACGTTTAAGTTCACATAACGAAAATTTTATTAGAAATATGAAAGCTCCGCAACATGTAGGTAGCCAAGCGGTCCAAGCGGATTTTGGTTCACGTACTACTCTATAAGCTTC